>JARPMJ010007068.1:0-46346 GCA_033366665.1 Phoxinus dragarum
CTGCTCAACCTTCAAATACTTGGTCAGCATTTGCTATTATTCAGCATTGGTCAGCATTTGCTATTATTGATGCTGCTATTATTGCTGCTGCTTTCAGTGTTTGCTGCTGCTGTCAGTTATTGCTGCTGTTATTGCTGCTGCTGCAATCAAGTACGAGACTTTCCACTGCCAATAACATACACAATTGGCAGTGGAAAGTCTCGTATTTGATTGCAGCAGCAACAATAACAGCAGCAATAACTGACAGCAGCAGCAGCAATAATAGCAGCAGTAGCAGCAGCAATAACTGACAGCAGCAGCAATATCTGACAGCAGCAATAACTGACAGCAGCAGCAATAACTGACAGCAGCAGCAATAACTGACAGCAGCAGCAATAACTGACAGCAGCAGCTATAACTGACAGCAGCAGCAATAACTGACAGCAGCAGCAATAACTGACAGCAGCAGCTATAACTGACAGCAGCAGCAATAACTGACAGCAGCAGCAATAACTGACAGCAGCAGCAATAATTGAAAGCAGCAGCAATAACTGACAGCAGCAGCAATAACTGACAGCAGCAGCAATAATTGAAAGCAGCAGCAATAACTGACAGCAGCAGCAATAACTGACAGCAGCAGCAATAACTGACAGCAGCAGCTATAACTGACAGCAGCAGCAATAACTGACAGCAGCAGCAGTAACTGACAGCAGCAGCAATAATTGAAAGCAGCAGCAATAACTGACAGCAAGCAGCAGCAATAATAGCAGCAGTAGCAGCAGCAATAACTGACAGCCAGCAGCAATAACTGACAGCAGCAGCAATAATTAAAAGCAGCAATAACTGACAGCAGCAGCAATAACTGACAGCAGCAGCAATAACTGACAGCAGCAGCTATAACTGACAGCAACAGCAATAACTGACAGCAGCAGCTATAACTGACAGCAACAGCAATAACTGACAGCAGCAGCAATAACTGACAGCAGCAGCTATAACTGACAGCAGCAGCAGTAACTGACAGCAGCAGCAGTAACTGACAGCAGCAGCTATAACTGACAGCAACAGCAATAACTGACAGCAGCAGCAGTAACTGACAGCAGCAGCAATAACTGACAGCAGCAGCAATAACTGACAGCAGCAGCAATAACTGACAGCAGCAGCAGTAACTGACAGCAGCAGCAATAACTGACAGCAGCAGCAATAACTGACAGCAGCAGCAATAACTGACAGCAGCAGCAATAACTGACAGCAGCAGCAATAATAGCAGCAATAACTGACAACAGCAGCAATAACTGACAGCAGCAGCAGTAACTGACAGCAGCAGCAATAACTGACAGCAGCAGCAATAATAGCAGCAATAACTGACAACAGCAGCAATAACTGACAGCAGCAGCAATAATAGCAGCAATAACTGACAGCAGCAGCAATAACTGACAGCAGCAGCAGTAACTGACAGCAGCAGCAATAACTGACAGCAGCAGCAATAATAGCAGCAATAACTGACAGCAGCAGCAATAATAGCAGCAATAACTGACAGCAGCAGCAATAATAGCAGCAATAACTGACAGCAGCAGCAATAACTGACAGCAGCAGCAATAACTGACAGCAGCAGCAATAACTGACAGCAGCAATAATTAGCAGCATAAGCAAAAACATCATCATCATCAGCAGCAATAATAGCAGCAGCAGCGTAGCAGATCTATTCCGCCAAGACCAAACATATCAACATTGTCACTCTTGAGAGTTGTCATGACAGAACTAAGGTCTTTTCTCAGGAGAAATTGGGAGACTTCTCCATTTGATCTTATTATTGTCTAGTTATGATACATGTGCTGTTGAATCTCAAATAACCAATCTCATCTGTGTTTTTTCTTTCCTGTGGGAGCTTTAAAATCTCAGCACCAGCTTGACATGGATTACGAAACAAAATGATTCTAATTCCTCTAGTCCTGCATGGCCTGTATGGGATGAGAAATAATAAGAGAATAATAATAAAACAACAACCCTAAATTGTTTGCGCCACATGCCTTTGTCGAGGGAGAAGGAAAACGTGCTTGCACTCGCACAAAGCATGTCAATCTCAGACCTCCGTGTCGGCGACTCGGCTCTGACATGTCAAACGACATCAGGCTTAAGGAATGCTGTCACGGAGCCAGACACGGAACAAGAAAACAGAATTAAATATGCAAGCAAAAGCGTGGCCTGAGTGACAGCAGGAACTGTGACCGAGCGCTCGCCGCTCTCCCAGCGCTAACCACGAGGGGCGTTTTTAGAGCGAAACATCTGGGTTTTATCTCCTCGGGCTTTGAAAAGCTTTACGAGGTTTGATTATTGTGTGAGCACGATGCAAAAACATTCAAAGAGCCTCTTTCTGGAAAAAGGCAAACAAGCAAAACATCAATGCTGGCAGCGTGTCACTCGGGTTTAAGGGAACACGACTTATTAAGTTGATGAGAACATTTTGATTGTTACGAGGCCTTTTTGACACTGTGCCTGCAGCGTGAGCGAGTATTTTACGGCTCTGTTTTCCGTTTCAAAGAACAGTAATGTGGAAAATGTCCAATCTTCTCTGCCCTGCAGTCAGTCAGTCTCTGCGCTGCTTTTAGTGAGTTATATTTTCAGCACCTTCTCTTCGTGGAGACCACCTCGCTCTCAGCGCTGAAATAACCTCTCAGGCTTCTCTACAGAATGGGGTCAAGGGGTCAATGGTTAGTATGGTTCGCTAAGCGTCACATTACCCACAATGCTGCACTTCTCTCCTCGCCACTTGCCGTGTCATCAAATTTCTCTCATTATCTGTCTGCATGTGAATCCCTGAACTTAAAGTCCCCCTTTTAATGTTATTTATATGAATATGTGTAAGTTCATAAGTCGACAGCATTGCTGAGTATTTTCTGCTTAAAACTGCAGTGAACCAAAGACAGTCTCAAAAACACGGTTTGAAATCGCTGGTGTTTCTGACGTCACAAACTACCTTGTAACCAATCAGATCAACGTGTGATCGTCAACCAGTGGAGTGAGTGGAGGCGGGGCTCATTTGCATATTCATAGAACCACGCATACTAAATGAGGCAAGGGTGTCGAGTCACATTCAAGATATTTTAAGGCATGAAGAATTGTTTTCAAGGAATAAAATGTTTAAACATGTAATTTTGGTCATGTGATTTAATTTAGTGTGTCGATAGCTTTTTTATTTTTATTTATGCAAGCCACAGCATTTCAGAAAGTTTTGAGAAGTGATTGCAGCCAATTATCTGAAATAATTATTCAGTCACATGACTTAAAGGGATAGTTCACCCAAAAAATGTTAATTTGGCAATTAATCGGCCACTTTCGCTCATCTTCTGAAAACAAATTAAGATCTTTTTGATGAAATCTGAAAGCCCTTTCAGTTCCTCCATTGACAGTCTACGCAACTACCACTTTCAAGCCCCAGAAAGGTAGTAAAGACATCATTCAAGTAATCCATGTGACTCCAGTGGTGTAACCTCAATGTTATGAAGCGATGCGAGTGCTTTGTTTGTGTAACGACATGAGGGTGAGTAATTAATGACAGAATTTTAATTTTGGGATGAACTATCCCTTTAAGGCAAAGTTGCACGACTTTTTTGATTTGCATCTAGGAATTTATTTGGTAAAAGTATTTACATCGTAATTTATGCTTCTTACAGAATTAAAAGGTTTCCACCTCAGTAATATACTTCTTTCAAAATTTCAAAGTGTTCAATGTGCATAAAAAGGCTAAATGAAAACTTGGCTAATGTAAAAAATAGCCATTTCACATATCACACTTCAGGGAAAAGCCGACATGTGTCAGTTAGACTGCATTACAGTATATGCATATGTGCAGTATATAGAGTGAGATTAGAAAATGCGGGTTACATCTGGAGAGGGTGCAAAAAAAAAAACAAGTTTGGTCAGAAAAAGATTGCAGTAATGAAACAGGAGAGAAGTGTGTGTGTGTGTGTGTGTTTGTTTTAGTGATTTATGAGGACAGAAATGTGTATAATGACATGGTATTACACTAGTATTCAACGTGAACGTGATTTATGAGGACATTTCCTGAGTTATCGTATTTCAAATGGCTTTAAAAACATACTAAACAGTGTTTTATTAAAAATCTAAAAAGTTTTCTGTGATGGGTAGGTTTAGGGGTCGGGTTAGTGTGTGTGTGATGGGTAGGTTTAGGGGTCGGGTATGTGTGTGTGTGATGGGTAGGTTTAGGGGTTGGGTATGTGTGTGTGTGTGTGTGTGTGTGTGTGTGTATGTGTGTGTGTGTGTGTGTGTGTGATGGGTAGGTTTAGGGGTCGGGTATGTGTGTGTGTGATGGGTAGGTTTAGGGGTTGGGTATGTGTGTGTGTGTGTGTGTGTGTGTGTGATGGGTAGGTTTAGGGGTACATTATAAAAACCATTACGCCTGTGGAATGTCCTTACAAGTATAGCAAAACAAACCTGTGTGTGTGTGTGTGTGTGTGTGTGTGTGTGTGTGTGTGTGTGTGTGTGTGTGTGTGTGTGTGTGTGTGTGTGTGTGTGTGTGTGTGTGTGTGTAAAACCGCCTGTAGAACCGTCTCCATATCTCTGTTCAGATGTGCCCATCATCTTGAAACAGCGTTCGCTGCTCGGAGCGCTGCTGACTGAGGGAAAAATGATGTCTAGAGGACAAATATGGCACGTAAATAATTAATCACATCCGCTCTCTGTCACTCCTAGGATTCTCCCAGACTTGATCCGGCCTGCTTTATCTCCATGTCCCTTGATATAAAAAACACACATACTTGCCCTCGAAACACACACTGCATGAAGCAGAGAGCCCTCTCCTGATGGACTGCCATTCAAAACCTACGAGTCCTACGACTACGAGTGTACAATATAAAGAAGTTTAAATCAATACAACATTTCTTTTCCTTCAATTTGAAAACAAGCATTATTTATTTATTGCATTATTTACAGCAATGCACAAGGGAAGGCTCTTGGGAATTGCAACAAGATAAGCGTTAAAATATTGTTTTAAAAGTATAGCTTCGAGACTAACAAAATAATACGTGACTAACACCTCTAAAAGCCCGTTCACACCAAAGACAATAAATGTATGATAAAGACAATCGTATAAAAGATGAGCAGAGTCCACACCACAACTATAACGATAAAGGCACAGAAAAACGATATCATTGACTTACACAACTGATGAACGATAAAAACATTGACAGCCAATCAGAATCCAGTATGCTTTAAAGATCTCAAGCATTTAAAGTGACAGACGACAAAACCTGCACACTAACGAACGAGTTTTATCGTATCGTTAGTGTGGACGCTAAAATAGTCGGGTATCTTTATAGTTATTGTTCTTGATGTGAACGGGCCTTAAGACCAATGTTTTCTGAGCAAAGTTATACAATATTTCAACTGATGTTATGAACATGCTGGTAACCCCAGAGCTTTTAGCACAATACACACATGAATACCAGAGAGAGACCATTTACCAAGTAATCAAGGTTTAGCTGGTTAGCATGCTGAGTTTGCCCCCGCTGGTAGATATTATAACTACACCATTATGTTGCTAGACAGCCACTGAAAAAATAGCGGTGCATATAAAATAAATAAATAATATTAATGAATATGCAAGCTTTTTTTTAACTCCACCTTTTTTACATTTTAGTTTTTAAGCTCTCGGCATTAAAATAGCAGCACACTGATAATTAATATCATAGTAAAACTGGTCTAATATTTGATTCCAGCACATCTTTCTCTCAGTACTGATGCCAGACAGACTGCTTCAGGTTTTATAGACCCCTTTATTGTTCCACACATGGGAATTATGATGATAATGCATAATCAGACATTCATCTAGACAAGTAATCCCACGGCTAAACGGATGATTGAGACAACTAAACTGCTCAAATAATATCAACACACACACAAGATCCACGCTTTGAGTGCCACCGGAATGCCTCACATCATAGACTTCCACTGTAAATTTAGTTTGTTTTGACAAACTGAGGGATGAGTCAATATTTTATAACACAGATGTTGTTCATAAAGCTTAAGTTGTTTTGCACATTCCATTAAGAGTTGTGGTGTTGTGCACAGGGTTTGAGTATGACTGATAATTTATTCTGAAGATTAAAAAATGATGATTTCAAGTTTAGAATTAAAACACACACACACACACACACACACACACACACACAACTTATGTTGCATGCAAAACTGATTGGGTTTTAAACTGTATAGTAAAACCCAACAAGCAGTGGTCAGAAAACACAAGCCATGTGTTCTGCAATCTGAGGTTACAAACCAAATAAATAGAATATCTGGGGTTAACCACACTGCAGTCTCGGCTGTCATCACCCACGTCCTGACAAGATCTACATGCTCTACAGCCAGGACCGCCTCTCGTGCCTTCAAACGGAGCAACCACACGCCGGACACGATGGTTGAGGCTGTCGACTGCATCGAAACTGCACATCAGGGACCGGAAACATCAAGTTGCCTTTGATTTCAGTCAGAAGTTATTTAAATACACAACAAATAAATAAATAAAAAATAATTCAAAGAAAAAATGGCTGTGCAATCTAGAACATCAAATATATATAATCAGGGTCTGCATGTCAAAAGGAGCATCAGGCACGTCCAGTGCAGACGGCTTTGTTGATTATAACGGGAGTGTGTGTGTGTGTGTGTGTGTGTCATCACCTGTGTCTAGTGCAGACACGTATCCGAAATGCCCCCTACCCTTAAATAGGGTATATTTGAGGGGACAGCCTTTTGTAGTGTCCGAAACCATAGAGGGGGTTATCGAATGCAATCATTCAATCCCATAATGCACTGCAATAACGAGTGTACAACCGATGTACACTCAACGGCTAGAGAATACCCATAATGCACTGTGAGGGTCGTGTCAAATGAATTCCCGCGTCATGCACATTTTTACTTGATTATTAAATTGCTTGATCTTTCCATCTTCACTGGAGCTGCTAGTTTGCAAAGCATCAAATGATTGTTAAACAGAAAGAACAATATGCAAAAGAGGCAGCCCTCCCGGCTGGATTTAAATATGCAAATGCTTAAGTCTTTGATTGGATCATTATTGCAGTGATTATTATGTTTCTAGCATGTTGTGTTTGGCAACAGTTGCACCATTTGATGGAAATAACATCACAACATTTATTTCCATCAAGAGGTGCATACATTTTTGGTCAAGATAGACAATGCACGAGTCCAGCACTCTGTAAAGTCTCCTCCAGCTCTGGATTCATTCTTTCACAATCTGAGCCTGATGAATTTTGTTATTGTCCTCCAGGAATATGGCCATGATGTGTCTTACTAAATGGCAGTTTAAGAAATGAAAATACACACTTCATCAATTAGGGTTAGAAGAACAGCTGCCAAACATATAACATGCTAGAAACATAATAATCACTTCAATAATGATCCAATCATAGACTCTTAAAGTCCCGCTGTATAGTCAACAATTTTATCACTTAAAACCTATCTTTGATCACAAAAATTACATATTTAAAAGTTTTTTTTTCAAGCACACCGCAAAACACAGCTATACAGCATAGTTCAAAACTTTCAAAACATTGACTCTCAGTCTTTATTCACCCATTTCTCATGGTTTCTCAATAGAATTCATAAAAGTATAGAATATAAGTTCTAATAGAGGCTCATTGTAACGCAGTGTGACAACATGCCCCGCCTGCGGGATTTAAATATGGCTGGTGTCTTTTTCTGTTTAGATCAGCATTGAAGAACCGTCTCAACTGTTAAATAACAGATATAAGATTAGAATAATATCAGATTTGTCTAATTTTAAACAAAAACAAAAAAACAGAGGTGAAAAATAAACTTAAGAAATGAACTTTTGCTATGGTTAAATACATGTTCAGTGATATCTTCCAAAGATTTCTCTCTATAGTGTTGATATGGCAACTAGTAAATACATTAAGTTCGTCATGCTGGCATATGTGTGGGAAGTTTTTAGTTACAACTAGCATTATTTTGTGCCCAGCTCACCCCATTTTTCTTGTTACAATAACATGCATTCTTTTTTAATATAAATGAAAATATATATAATATATATATATTAATCACAAAAAGTCACATTCCAGGACTGCAAAAAAAGTTTAGAAGTGATACAAATGGTAAAACATCTAAAATAAATTGACACCTTGCCTTTTACATTAATATACATCTAAAACTAATGTCTTTTAAAGTTTACATCCACACTGCTAAATGATCCCAATGACATTTCTTAAAATGTAAAAATAATAATAATAATTTTTTAATAAAAACATATTTTCAAACCCCTAAAAGCTGCATCAGATTGACCTCAGATCAACAGATCTGCTGTCTCTCCTGCGGTGAGATCCGATCCCGTTCCTCCGCACATTTGGATATGAATAATCCGCTCAATTTGAAGATCCAGACAACACGCTGAGACAGAGCGGCACGTTTCCTAAAATCTCCTAATCCCTTCAGTTTTGCAGAAACGCGTGATTTCACGCTGTTTGCTAAACTCCACTGCAACAGATCAGGTGTGTGTGTGTGTGTGTGTGTGTGTGTGTGTGTGTGTGTGTGTGTGTGTGTGTGTGTGTGTGTGTGTGTGTGTGAGGCTGCGCTCCTCTGATGTCCCCGTGAGAAACCACTCTCGGGGAGTCTATAAAACAAACCCGCAGACTTATAATAATAACCAGACTTACCAATAAACATGCTCTCCATTGTCATCACGCTCACAGATCCGTGGCGTCCGCGCGCACCGCTGTCCTCAACAGTGAATCCATGATTTCATCTGTACATGTGGGGAACTGCGACCACGAGGGTCTGTCTCTCTCTGTGAAGTGAGATCTTCAGAGAAACTCCTCAGATGTGTCTCAGAGCGAGCTGATCCTCTCCAGATGTAATCTGACTCCTGGAGAACGAGCCGATATCAGCGTCTCTAGCGGGAGTCAAGCCGCGGCTGCTCATTTGTTCTGTCTGAGTGTTCCTCAGGCACTACACACTCTCTCTCTCTCTCTCCTCTCTCTCTCTCTCTCTCTCTCTCCTCTCTCTCTCTCTCTCTCTCTCTCTCTCTCTCTCTCTCTCTCTCTCTCTCTCTCTTCAGTTATCTGGTGACGTTCTCAAATGCGATTCATAAAGTAAACAAGATTTCAATTTCTAGCTTATTGTGTTAATTTATCTCTAAGAGTGTTTGACAGGGTGCTTTAACTGATTTAGGGTTTTCGCTGTGGTGTTGCTAGATGGCTATTAGGATGTTCTATTACTAGTGTATTTTGCAAGGTTGTTGCTAGGGTGCTCTGGGCTGTTGCTATGGTGTTGTGGGTAGTTGCAGCAGTTGCTTACTGGCAAAAATGAAGTCTCTCAAGTCTTTGTGATCTTCTGCTCTTTTAAATATATGGCTCGGTCCCTACAATGCAAGCCTCTTTTTGCTGGTTATCATCTGCTAGGGCAGGGGTGTGGAACGTCGGTCCTGGAGAGCCATAGTATAGCCCTGCAGAGTTTAGCTCCAACCCTGAAAAAAACTCACCTGATTGTAGCCTTAATGATCCTAAAGACATTGAGCAGGTGGAGAGTTTGGGGAGTGGCTACTGTAGCAGGAGGAGAGTTTGGGGCGTGGCTACTGTAGCCGGTGGAGTTTGGGGCGTGGCTACTGTAGCAGGTGGAGTTTGGGGCGTGGCTACTGTAGCAGGAGGAGAGTTTGGGGCGTGGCTACTATAGCAGGTGGAGTTTGGGGCGTGGCTACTGTAGCAGGTGGAGTTTGGGGCGTGGCTACTGTAGCAGGTGGAGTTTGGGGCGTGGCTACTGTAGCAGGTGGAGAGTTTGGGGCGTGGCTACAGTAGCAGGAGGAGAGTTTGGGGCGTGGCTACTGTAGCAGGTGGAGTTTGGGGTGTGGCTACTGTAGCAGGTGGAGTTTGGGGCGTGGCTACTGTAGCAGGAGGAGAGTTTCGGGCGTGGCTACTGTAGCAGGAGGAGAGATTGGGGCGTGGCTACTGTAGCAGGTGGAGTTTGGGGCGTGGCTACTGTAGCAGGTGGAGTTTGGGGCGTGGCTACTGTAGCAGGTGGAGAGTTTGGGGCGTGGCTACAGTAGCAGGAGGAGAGTTTGGGGCGTGGCTACTGTAGCAGGTGGAAAGTTTGGGGCGTGACTACTGTAGCAGGAGGAGAGTTTGGGGGGTGGCTACTGTAGCAGGAGGAGAGATTGGGGCGTGGCTACTGTAGCAGGAGGAGAGTTTAGGGTGTGGCTACTGTAGCAGGTGGAGAGCTTGGGGTGTGGCTACTGTAGCAGGAGGAGAGTTTAGGGTGTGGCTACTGTAGCAGGAGGAGAGTATGGGGCGTGGCTACTGTAGCAGGAGGAGAGATTGGGGCGTGGCTACTGTAGCAGGAGGAGAGTTTGGGGAGTGGCTACTGTAGCAGGACGAGAGTGTGGGGAGTGGCTACTGTAGCAGGAGGAGAGTTTAGGTTGTGGCTACTGTAGCAGGTGGAGTTTGGGGCGTGGCTACTGTAGCAGGAGGAGAGTTTAGGGTGTGGCTACTGTAGCAGGTGGAGTTTGGGGCGTGGCTACTGTAGCAGGACGAGAGTGTGGGGAGTGGCTACTGTAGCAGGAGGAGAGTTTAGGGTGTGGCTACTGTAGCAGGAGGAGAGATTGGGGAGTGGCTACTGTAGTAGGAGGAGAGTTTAGGTTGTGGCTACTGTAGCAGGACGAGAGTGTGGGGAGTGGCTACTGTAGCAGGAGGAGAGTTTAGGTTGTGGCTACTGTAGCAGGTGGAGTTTGGGGCGTGGCTACTGTAGCAGGAGGAGAGATTGGGGAGTGGATACTGTAGCAGGAGGAGAGATTGGGGCGTGGCTACTGTAGCAGGAGGAGAGTTTGGGGAGTGGCTACTGTAGTAGGAGGAGAGTTTAGGGTGTGGCTACTGTAGCAGGTGGAGAGTTTGGGGCGTTGCTACTGTAGCAGGTGGAGTTTGGGGCGTTGCTACTGTAACAGGTGGAGAATTTGGGGTGTGGCTACAGTAGCAGGAAGCGAGTTTGGGGTGTGGCTACTGTAGCAGGTGGAGTTTGGGGCGTGGCTACTGTAGCAGGTGGAGAGTTTGGGGTGTGGCTACAGTAGCAGGAGGAGAGTTTGGGGTGTTGCTACTGTAGCAGGTGGAGTTTGGGGCGTGGCTACTGTAGCAGGTGGAGTTTGGGGCGTGGCTACTGTAGCAGGAGGAGAGTATGACGTGTGGCTACAGTAGCAGGAGGAGAGTTTGGGGCGTGGCTACTGTAGCAGGAGGAGTTTGGGTCGTTGCTGCTATAGCAAGTGGAGTTTGGGTCATTGCTACTGTAGCAGGTGGAATTTGGGGCGTGGCTACTGTAGCAGGAGGAGAGTTTGGGACGTGGCTACAGTAGCAGGAGGAGTTTGGGGCGTGGCTACTGTAGCAGGTGGAGTTTGGGGCGTGGCTACAGTAGCAGGAGGAGTTTGGCGCGTGGCTACTGTAGCAGGTGGAGTTTGGGGCATGGCTACAGTAGCAGGTGGAGTTTGGGGCGTGGCTACTGTAGCAGGTGGAGTTTGGGGCGTGGCTACAGTAGCAGGAGGAGTTTGGCGCGTGGCTACAGTAGCAGGAGGAGTTTGGGGCGTGGCTACTGTAGCAGGAGGAGAGTTTGGGGCGTGGCTACAGTAGCAGGAGGAGAGTTTGGGGCGTGGCTACTGTAGCAGGAGGAGAGTTTGGCGCGTGGCTACTGTAGCAGGTGGAGTTTGGGGCGTGGCTACAGTAGCAGGTGGAGTTTGGGGCGTGGCTACTGTAGCAGGAGGAGTTTGGGGCGTGGCTACAGTAGCAGGAGGAAAGTTTGGGGTGTGGCTACTGTAGCAGGTGGAGTTTGGGGAGTTGCTACTGTAGCAGGTGGAGTTTGGGGCGTTGCTACTGTAGCAGGTGGAGTTTGGGGCGTGGGTACTGTAGCAGGAGGAGTTTGGGGAGTTGCTACTGTAGCAGGTGGAGTTTGGGGCGTGGCTACAGTAGCAGGAGGAGTTTGGCGCGTGGCTACTGTAGCAGGTGGAGTTTGGGGCGTGGTTACTGTAGCAGGTGGAGTTTGGGGCGTGGCTACTGTAGCAGGTGGAGTTTGGGGTGTGGCTACTGTAGCAGGTGGAGTTTGGGGCGTGGCTACTGTAGCAGGTGGAGTTTGGGGAGTTGCTACTGTAGCAGGAGGAGAGTTTGGGGTGTGGCTACTGTAGCAGGTAGAGTTTGGGGCGTGGCTACTGTAGCAGGTGGAGTTTGGGGCGTGGCTACAGTAGCAGGAGGAGTTTGGGGCGTGGCTACTGTAGCAGGTGGAGTTTGGGGCGTGGCTACAGTAGCAGGAGGAGAGTTTGGGGCGTGGCTACAGTAGCAGGAGGAGAGTTTGGGGTGTGGCTACAGAAGCAGGAGGAGCCAGAGAGTGTTTAGCTGCTTTAGAGCCATGACTGATGCGTAACATGGGAAATTCAACTTCAGTTACAGAAGTGTAAGACAAAATTTACAGCATTTAGACCTTCAAAGATTAAACAGGTAATGAACACATCAAAGCGAACAGCATTGAGATGAAACGCAATACCACATCATGTACCTGTTCAGAAAGACAAATGTACCAGTTTATAATGTATACAGTGATGTGTCCAGTGTAAACAGCCTCGAAGAGTTGTGGCATGTCATGTTAAAAAATTAGTTTGATGCTCGCACTCACTCTAGACAGAGAGCCGACTCAATTGACCTATGGCTAAGCCACGCCCCCTCCACTCACTCGAACAGTCAACATTCGGTGACAGGTGCTATGGCCGCTGTCACAGTAGGAGACATTTCACAGGGGGCAATTGATGATTTTTTATATCATCTCGAAGTCACCAAAAGGGCCATTGGAGGGTTATATTAATAATTTTATTGTTGAGAAGGTCGATGAAAAGCTTCAGCTCCAGGCAAAAATGTACAGGTCACAGTGTAAACGTGATAAACCGCATCTCGTTGCCATCACCATTGATCCTCCAGACAACAAGATAGAGGATCAGCATTGTTCATGCACTGCAGGGTACGAAGTGTGATTTACTTTCAATTTATTAATGTATTATTATCTCGGTTATTTACAGATACGTTAATGAAGTGGCATGATGTACAACGCAGCAAGAAGCTAACGTTAACGTTTTCTAATGTTAGGCTAACGTTACGTTAAAGATGTTAAAGATAACGTTCAAATACGTTGTTGACTTACCTTAGAACAGATGTAGACATCCATGTTTAATTTATCCACGTTTAGTTGGTGTTTAGCAGACACTATGCTTGGGAAAGGGTAATAAATACACACCGTCGCCCAGCCTCTCGGGATACCTAGTGTCGGAGTAGCATGAACCCCATGCACACCGTTTGACCATTTTAAACTTAAAATGACAAGAAAAAACATATAAAAACAAATGAAAACTGACTAACTGCAATGCATTTCAATGGACGTGGAAGTAGAGAATGTCTGAGTGTATTGGGTTAGCTATGCGCACTGTGATTGGCTCATCGTGTTTGGGGGCGTGGCTTAGCCATAGGTGGATTGCTTACCCTTTCACACAGCACGTTGATCCCGGAAAATTGCTGCGAAATTTCCAGTGTCTTCTGTGTGAACGCAAACATGTCCCGAGATTGATGCCGGCATCGATCCCGGGTCGGGGACCTAGTGACATTGCCGGGATCAGTACCGGAACGCTAGCCTGGTTCTACTAGACTCTCGTACATTTCATTTGTACAGAGAGTCTGGCCTCTCTCCATTGAAAAGCGTTAACTTCCTTGTAGGCGGGTCCTCTGTTGAAGTTTAAAACTATTGGATCTGCCCAGAGCCACTCAGGATCTGCCATAACCAATCGCTAACGTTTGGTCGTGACGTATGTCATGCGCCTGAACCGGCCGTAAACACGTATCCGAATGATCAGAGGATTGTGTTTAGAATAAGATGTCTGAACGAGAGCTGCAGGTTTTGTTCTCCGAATTTAAGAATTCACGGAACAATTACAACTTCGAAATGTATATTTATGGGTGTCAGTTTGGTTTGAAATGTGATGGGTACAGTGACGCTGACGCTTTTTTTTTTTTCGCGGGTCATGTTTTGAAAGACGATGACCTGTAGCTTACTGTAATGTAAATAAATAAAATTTTATACAAACATGTGATGATGTCCGACTCGTTTTATGAAGAAGAAAACCTTAAGTTTTCAAAAAGCATTAGACATAATGACCCACTATTCTGCTTCATAAGTACCATGTTGACAATATGACATGGCGTGGTTTAATTTACCTAAACAATGATTACCAATTTTCTCTCTCATATTGCTCCTCATAACCACTTAAAAACGGTCAAAAAAATCTAACCCAAATTCAAATTATTTTGGACGTTATCTGACATTATTAAGCGTTTCTACTTCACATTTTCAGCAGGGCAGCGGAGCGGCTGTGGGTTGAGTCCCCACAGTTCTCATGCTGCGTGCCCAACCACCCCTCCCCCAAACATATCCCAATGTTACAGTTGTTGCAGTGTTATGAACAGAGAAGCGTGTAGCCAGCGCAGCAGCAGAACGACTAAATTGAGCTCGAGGTAAAAAAAAAGTGGTGGGTACAAAATGACTCATGACGAAACCTGGTGGATACGCGTCCCCACCGAAATCGACGCCTATGTTTAACACTGAGGACAGTGATAATCTATTCAGTCAACTGTCGGAGCTGGGTCTAATCATTAACAATACGCCGCTGCGCTCGGTTCGGATCTGCCGCAAATGCTGTGCAGTGATCAGTGATCGCTCGCATCTTTCTCCGCTGCCATTATTGAAACTACAACTCAAACTAACGCACGACATCAACGTCATCGTTCTCAGCCACTCCCTCTGTTCGTTGATTGGACCGGTGATATTTTGATTTCAGAAAACCAAAGAATACACCACAATCCCAGACCTAGTACTGAAGGAAAATAAAAATTGAGCGGAAGTACGTAGGAGGGCGGAGCCAGGCTACCGGAACGCGCCCTGTGTGAGCAAAAGCCAGGATCAATGCCGTAAGGAGTGTGTCATAGTGATGACGCACGTGCCATCGCGCGACTCTCGAAAGTTTGTGTTCGTCATCAACAAAGAAAGAACGAAAAAATGTCTGCAAACTGGAAGGAAGCGGGAGACCAGGAGCTCCTCACTATCCGCGCTGAAGCTGAGAGCGCTCGCCAGCTCTGTGGAGCGGTACGCGATGCGCTAGTGTACATGTTTTCGACGCGTACGTTACACGTCTCATCCTGACGTCACGTGTCTTTACGGGATCTACCGGGATGTGTGTGAACGCACTCACAGATCCCGGAAAATCACTGGCAGTGTGAATGAACCAAAATCAAACAATCCCAGGTCACATTATCCGTGTATTTTCTGGAATCTCTGTGTGAAAGGGGCTCTAGCAACACAGCTAAATGTACTTTTTATTAAAAGTAGCCTACTTTTACCTGTTGAGACATGCCTTCACCAGCAGCCGTAAGACTGTGATTGTGATGTTTTGAGTTGTGGGGAGGCGTGACGCGCGAAAGAGGCGTTTGCAAGATATGCTTTATATTTGTAATTCCGCTAGATGCCACTAGAGTCACAGAAACTACATACTTCACTTTTAAGTATTAGCAATTCATAATATTGATGCAGTCCTTCACCAGCAATTAATGTTTTTTCTTTTATTCTAAAAATGCAAAAAAGTTTTAGGTCATCATAATTAGCTTTAAACACGAACTATAATGTCGATGGTAGTACATTTAAATGAACAGGTACACATGTGTAAGTGTGTCTGTGTGAGACCATAGGAGAATATGTCATCCCGGACACAAAAACACACGTACACTTGACCTTGATTCCTCTCTTTGGCTCTCTCTCAGATCTTTCCTTGATTGGTTCACTGTAATTCTATCTGAAGGTCAGGAGGAATTGACCGTTCGAAAGCCTCCCACACTTACTGCCTACAAATCAGAGGCTTTGCTCGAAAAACAACAAAACAAACACGTATGTAGAGAAAAACAGATACTAACGCACTCTCGTCCACTCATAGAGTTCAAGAGAGAGGAAAAACAAAACACTAACAGCAACAAAACTCATTTTCCTCAACGGGTTGAACAATACGCTCGCCTGCCGTTATAAGAGACGGCAGATATTTTGCATCATTGCACAGATGTTTTCAATTAATCCCCAATTCCCAATCGCTCTCGTCCCGCCTCCATCCCGCTGCGAGTAAATACATTTATTCCGTATCTATAGTCGCAGAGCCTCCACTCGTCCAGGCTGGCAAATGTGTTTTTAACCTTGACTTGGAGGTGTCACTGCTGAGATAGTGCATTATTTGTCACCATGAATAGCATTTAACAGCAGCTGTGCCCGGAGGAGCCCACGGTGAACCACATGCAAAGTGCAGCATGGGAAACTTCATTAATCTCTCTGTCTCTTTCGTGACGCTTTTCATTAGTTACGCTGCTATCTGATCAACTGGCAGTTTGTGGGAGGTTACGTGTGTTTCCGAAGCTCTGACCAGTATCTGCGAAAGAGGAGCAATGATCTGGGAAGCAGAAGTGCTCTTTCCCACAATGCACCATTCAACAGGCAATGCTATTAGCTTAATGCTTACCGAATCCTGCAGCATATAAAGCATTACTATCTTTTTTATAAATAAATAAATCAAATACTTAATGAATCATGCACAGTATATACACACTCAAAAAATGCTGGGTTGTTTCAACCCAATTTTGGGTCAAATTTGGACAAACAAAAATTACATTTTTAACCCAACGTTTGGGGTTTGTCCATATTTGACCCAAAATTGGGTTGAAACAACCCAGCATTTTTTAGAGTGCATAAAGCATTATTATTGTTTAATAAAACAATAAAATAAACTGCTTAATGAATCATGCTCAGTATATATTTAGTATAAAAAATAATTATATTAATTAAATAAAAAAATAAATAAATAAACTGCTTACTCAATCCTGCACCGTATATAAAGCATTTACTACACTCTAAAAAATGCTTGGTTGTTTCAACCCAATTTTGGGTAAAATATGGACAAACCCAGCTGTTGGGTTAAATTTTTACATTACATTTTTAACCCAGAGTTTGGGTTTGTCCATATTTTACCCAAAATTGGGTTGAAACAACCCAGCATTTTTTAGAGTGTATATTTTTAATAAACAAAAATAATTAAATTAATTAATGAATAAATAAACAAATAAGTACATAAAAACTGATTTCTAAATCTCATTATTAATGGTATACTATTAAAAAAAAGAATTAACAGTATATACAAATAACACAGTATATAAAGCATTTACTATTTTTAATAAATAAACAATAAAAATAAACAAACTGATTACTGAATCCTGCACAATACAATGTTTAATATTTTTAAAAAAAAAATATTAAAGTAAAAAAAATATTTAAATATTTGTTTTCATTGGTGTTATTTATTTGGGGAAACTCAATATGAACTCTAAAATATATGATCTGAACTGCTATCTAAATTCATTTTAGCTCTGTATAGTCTTATGACAACTATTGACTCATTTGTGTCTATTTCTATTTCTTCTAAGGAAAGGAAACAGAAAAATATCAGTAAGTGAATTTTAAGAAGTCTCATGAGCAATGAAAAACAACAACACTGGAGCAAAACAATCTGTCATATATCCATCCGTTATAACATCACTAACCCTTAGTTACTTTCCCTGCAAGGTGTAAACAAACACACACAATAAAAAAGGCAATTTTCATATACAAATTAAAAAATGAAGGCCTCGGGTGAAGTCATTCTGCTGGAATTATACAGTGACCTGTTTGTCACCCCGTCAGGACGTCAGTCTATATAACTATATATTCTGGCATAAGTGCATAAGACATTTAATGAGTGTTGCTGGTTGTGATCTGGCTATAATGGCCGGCGTGAGGCTCGACATACGCCTGCAGGAGCAGAGGTCAATGTGTCGTTCACATTTAAAGGAATGAATATGTGAAGAGAGCAGCTCCCATCAAACCCTCTTCTCCACTGGGTGAGGATCAGACGGCAAGGCAAGTGTATTTATGTTGCACATTTCATACACAATGGTAATTCAAAGTGCTTTACATAGAAAAGTAGTTAAAATAACCATACAATAATCACAACATATGCATTAGAAATTGTAAGGTTGGAAAAAATCAAAGCAACAAAGACATTTGTTTTTCACCAAGACATTTTCAGCACAGCAGTTATCTGGGCCTATAGGCCAGACGTTTGGGACAATAGGGAGGTTGTGATCATCTGATTGGTCAGTTTGAATGTCTCACCTGGGTGTTGGTCACATGGTCGGGAGAGATGACAAAACAGGATTGCAAATGTTCTTCTCTCTCTTTGCTTTGGATGCTGAGCTGGTCTTGAGACAGAGGCTCTGCCTTTCTCTCTCTCTCTCTCTCTCTCTCTCTCTCTCTCTCTCTCTCTCTCTCTCTCTCTCTCTCTCAGGTAACATTTTACATTTATGCTGGGTACAAATGGTTTAAATGATCATTACATTACATCCATGTTGTAACTATTTTAAGTGGAAACATAACCTTATTGCATATTGAACCTTTTTTAATCCATGGAGTCAGATTAAAACGAGATAATTGCATATGAGAACATGTGTCTTATTTAACCAAAATTCCTTTGAGACGCTGGAAAGACTTGAACACGCGCGTCCTTTTCCGGCTATTTGGACACCGGAAGTTGGGCCGAATAGCCGGCTTTTACAAAATAAAAATATATCATGCATAAGAAATAAAAATAACAATCGTATTTAAAGGGATGGTTCAGAGTAGCACCTCCAAATCCGAGGCCATGGTCCTCAGTCGGAAAAGGGTGGCTTGCTCACTTTCAGGTTGGTGGAAAGTCCCTGCCTCAAGTGGAGGAGTTTAAGTATCTTGGGGTCTTGTTCACGAGTGAGGGAAGGATGGAACGGGAGATTGACAGACGGATCGGTGCAGCTGCTGCAGTAATGCGGACGATGTACCGGTCTGTCGTGGTGAAGAAAGAGCTGAGCCGCAAGGCGAAGCTCTCGATTTTACCGGTCAATCTACGTTCCTACTCTCACCTATGGTCATGAGCTTTGGGTCATGACCGAAAGAAACAAGATCCCGGATACAGGCGGCCGAAATGAGCTTTCTCCGCAGAGTGGCTGGGCGATCCCTTAGAGATAGGGTGAGGAGCTCGGTCACTCGGGAGGAGCTCAGAGTAGAGTCGCTGCTCCTCCACATCGAGAGGGGTCAGCTGAGGTGGCTCGGGCATCTGTTCCGGATGCCTCCTGAGCGCCTTCCTGGGAAGGTGTTCCGGGCACGTCCCACCAGGAGGAGACCCCGAGGAAGACCTAGGACACGCTGGAGAGACTATGTCTCCCGGCTGGCCTAGGAACGCCTCGGTGTCCCCCCGGAAGAGCTGGAGGAAGTGTCTAGGGAGAGGGAAGTCTGGGTGTCTCTGCTTAGACTGCTGCCCCCGCGACCCGGTCCCGGATAAGCGGAAGAAGATGGATGGATGGATGGATGGTTCAGAGTAATTTCAACCTATGGTCCTTTGCACCATGACCTCCAGCCAAACACCCCCGAACCGAAGCTTTTTTCCCCTCGGTCGAACATTATTAAAGTTAGAGATTATTTAGAGATATCAGCCAAATGGCTTAGCGCAGGCGCTGTGATGCAGAGTCAGAGTCGTGCGGATCCATTTGCAAACACTTTATTAATAGAAAGCAGGCAGAGAGAATGCAGTAGAATTAGTGAAGAACTGGGGAGATCCAATACTCATAGATGATACCAGGCAGCAGACGATAACACGGAGATCAGGATAGCAGGCAGTGGAAAGAAAACCAGGAAAGACAGTTGAATGTAAACGCTCAGAGATGTAGGCCGTAGCTGGTACAAGACTTTGCAATGAGCACTGAGAGATGGCACTTTAAGTAGGAGAAGTGGTTGCACCTGTGCAAATGATTAGGAGTGAGAACAGGGCTGATGGGAAAAGTAGTTCAATATTCAGGTGAAGATGTTCTTTGATGACCAGAGAGAGACATTGATGAGCGATCTATGACAGGTGCTAATGGATCCAAGGCTGTATCTGGTAAATTACCACACTAATAATGCCCGGAATGGCACCAAACTTCTACAGTAGTACAAATAGGTTCTGCACTCATAAAACTAGGCATTGGAAAGTTTGTAAGCACATCAGGAGATTGTTTAATAACCCTCTAACCCGGACGTCAAGGTCACTTCAGTGACCTTTTTGGTAAAAGTCCTGGCAGAAAGCGATGCATAAGGATGTAGTGTAACGACGGCCAGTTCCAGATATGCACTAATATTTTGTTGGTAGTACCATTTTGCAACAATTATTAGTTAACATTAAGTTGTCAACACTTCGGAAAAAAAAATGGATATACCCAAAAACTTTTTGGGCTTTGAATTTCCCCGAACCATCCCTTCAACTAAAGGCTAAAATACTATTCCTGACTCCCTGAATCACTAAATGTGTGGTTCGTTCAGAAGCGAGGAGAGTCGAGGTTACAGACCGTTATGTGCACCGTTCTGAACTGGATTGAGAACTTCGGTTCAATCCCAAAACAGGTTGTAGAATTGCAATTAGAATTTGAATGCAAGTAAAGTGAAAACAATTAAAATGAATGTGACTAATTTAGACTAGAACCTAGAAAAGCAAAATTTGAAAAGAGAATATTTGCATGCCAACGTAACAAAGGCTTGTTTGAAAGTGTTGGAGGGGGGAAAAAGTTTTAAAAACCTTGACATTTTGAAGGTTTATAGACCGAGAATGACAGAATGATAGAGTGACAAAACGATAGCAGAACAAGGGATGGATAGATGATGGATGGATGGATGGATAGATGATGGATGGATGATAGATGATGGATGGATGGATGGATAGATGATGGATGGATGGATGGATGGATAGATGATGGATGGATAGATGATGGATGGATGGATAGATAGATAGATAGATAGATGGATGGATGGATGGATGGATAGATGATGGATGGATGGATAGATGATGGATGGATAGATAGATAGATGGATGGATGGATGGATGGATGGATGGATGGATGGATAGATGGATGGATGGATGGATGGATGGATGGATGGATGGATGGATGGATGGATGGTTGGATGGTTGGATGGATAGATGGATGGATAGACGGATGGATGGATAGTTAGATGGATAGATGATAGATGGATAGATAGATAGATGGATGGATGGATGGATGGATGGATGGATGGATAGATACATATATAAGAATGATATTCTGAGATATTTCTTAAGTAAATAACCAAGTTTAAAGCTTGAAGTCCCTAAAACACTCTTAACAGAGCCTCTTATGGTATATTTCCTCATAATCTTTGTGATAACGACGTATTTTTGTGTTGACCCTTGTATTCACATGTGCAAGTATTCCCATAAAGTGATTTTATTAAAAGCACATGTTCAGTGAGGTAACTGTACTGTGATACGGATCACGTTTCTCTCCGCATCACCTACCTCACTTCACTCATACACAGCTCTCAGAGCAGAGATTAAACACGCTCCGCCGTCCTCCTCCTTACTCTCTCATGCCGCTCATTTTTAATAAGATTTTGCTGCGTGCAAATAGGTAGAGCTGTGAGAAAACAAGGACGTTATTTATTAGGGCTCAGACAAGCGTTTCATATCGTTGGTGCTCATAGAAGCGGTTGCGCTTTCAACAGCAGTCGCACGGAAGATCTTATCAGAGTGCTAAATACTAAAAGTGTCTCAACATTTCCCAACTGCAGATCACTGACATTTAACCAAATGTGCTGAATCCAAAACATGAAGAGAAAAACACATGATGTGAAACTGTGACCCTGAACAGCAATCAAAAGTATTACAATTTGGCATGTAACCTTTCCTGGAATCATTTACTATGGTAATTACAAGATGCACACTACAGAACCACAGCTTTAAAGGGGTCAGGAACTGCATTTTTTAAATATTGTATAATGTTTTCTGAGGAGCACTTATATTGTTACTATGATTTTTACATAAAAATGGTCATAATTTAGAAGTAAAAGGCCATTTCCTACCCTGAAGGGGCGTGTCTACTGTGAGACTTCAAACGCCCACTGCTGTGATTGGCTAACATCTTTGCATATGAAAAAAATATTACACGTGGAACTCTCTCGAACACTTTTACTACGACAGCTGTCGAGATTAACTAATCATGAAAAGTGTTGATTATAGAATTATATTTAGATCTACTCTCGTCGCATGAGAGGTTGCAGTGACGAGTCTCACTGTACATTAATCATTACATTATCAGAAATCACCAGTGTTGGGGCTAGTTACTCAAAAAAGTAATATATTACATATTACATATTACTCTCAAAAATAGTAATGCCTTACATTACTTTATTACTCCCTGGAGAAAGTAACTAGTTATATTACTAGTTAAATTTTTTTTCTTAATTACTTTATAATTGCCTGAGACGCATCAGATGGAGGGAGAACATACAAAGGAGGAGTTTTCTTAAGGGTCTTTATTACGCCAACAACAGACTGGCAGTGTCTAGCACAAATAACTACAAACAACTGTCCTTGTGCAATCAAGTACAAAAAACAAGTATTAATTTACTCAATGTTTAACAAACACCGTCTGGTGCAAACAATCAATAAATTTGATTGTCAATTTATCCCATACGGAAATGTTAAATTATTATTATATATGCCAAACTATTTACTATTTAACTATTTATTTCAAGTCTACAGATCAAGTCTACATATCCACATTTCATTTTCGAATCTTTTATAAATAAAATGTATTATTTATTATTATTTTACCTCTTCTTGACCAGCTCATAAAAACAAAACAAATACTACACAAATTATATTTGAAAACTGATAATTATATATATGTGACATGTATGTAAAAAAAAAAAACTATTATACATACATAAAATATATGGGCTGGTTTTATGTCAATTATTCCATTTTCTAATAGGTTTTATATACGGGCATATATATGGTATATATTTTATATATGTGGATATATTTCATATATGTATATTTCATATATGTACATATATTACATTTCCGTATGGGATAACAAGTCTAAACTTTTTGCTGCTTGTGGGGCTGCTCGTTCATGTCACTCTGTCGCTTCGCAACGAGCTTGATGTGTCCGTGCTGTCGGAAGCGGTGGAGAGCAGCTTTCTCCCCGGGCAGAGTGTGCACTTCACCGTCAAGTTATTTTCCTTCCGTTGAACATATTCAAAATAATTACTGAATCTCCACCTGTCGAAACTAGTGTAACCGAGCTTTTGTATCGGGTTCGCTTAAACACTGTTGGATAATAAAATAATGAAAACGAGACACAGAAGTTCCATGAACGGTGCACACTTTTAATCTCTTTCACATCAACCTCACATGTGCTTTTTTTCCCGACCCCTGGTCACCTTATGCGCATGCACATCTCTCTCTTGCCTACGGCAAGTCCCAAAGGACCGAATGTGTTACACACACATAAACGCAACATAACCTTAACTTCTATTCAGACTTTAATCTGTTACATACGTCCCATCCCCCTAAAATAAACGTCCCCGTTTATCTACCCAACAACAAGCGATAGAACAGAAAACAGAAACAGGAATAATATACATCAACATGTATAATACTCAAACCCACGTTCAACCATACAACAGTTTGTACCATATGAAATTACAATGATATACTTATAAAGTTGTTGTCACCTTGTTCAAAAAAATTTAAATAAAATGTTTTCACAACAATAAACAGGTACAATATAACAATGAATCTCAGTACAGTACAAAATCTCTCAAGCAACCAGGAGGTTTCAACCTTCTCCCAGCCCTGCTCATAACAGGAATGAGCTTATCAGGCCCCTCAAGTACCTCTCCTAAATCCTTTTGAGGTGAACTGCACTTCACTCCCCCCAACATTTCAGGCTCCTTAAAAGGGGAATCAGGCAAAGAATCAGGAACTACTGACAGACTCTCAGTAGAAGATAGTGTGGGAATAGGCAAAGTATAAGGTCTCAACCTATTATAGTGCACAACCTGTCCTCGTTCATCTGAGTCTATAGGGCTAACGATCCGGTACGTCAGCCCAGGTTCTCCACCAGACTCCAAGACCTGCACAATCCGAAAAGGTCCTTTCCAGTGGGGTGCCAGCTTCATGCGGCTCTCCACAGGGTTATGGAGCCACACCATGGCGCCGACTGTATAGGGCTGGTGTCTGAGGTCTGAATCATGGTACAGCTTCTGTCGATCATGCGCCACTTCACTGTACATTCTAGCACTCCTGAAAGCGTCTTGTAGCTTTGCCAGCAAAGTGGATACGAAGTCAGCATGAGACTTTGCAACGTCACAGTCAAGTGTACGGGTGGCCAGTAAACAGTCAGTGGGCATCCTTGGTTCCCGTCCGTGGACCAGGAAGTATGGCGAGAACTTGGTTCTAGAATGACTTGAGGAGTTGTAGGCAAATGCCACCTGTTTGATATAATCGTCCCATTCGCCCCCACATGACAAGAGTATCTTAGCAATCTGATCAATTAACGTCCTGTTAAAACGCTCCACCATGCCGTCCGAGGCCGGGTGGTAGGGAGTGGTGCGTGTTTTCTTGATGTTGAGCAATTTACACAAGGTCAGGACCACCTCTGATTCGAACTGTCGGCCCTGATCTGAATGCAAAGTTTCGGGGATGCCATGTATTAAAATGTAGTCCGCAAACAGGCAATGTGCGACAGTTTGCGCAGACTGATTAGTCAGGGCATATAGATTAACAAACTTCGTGAAATAATCCTCAACTACCAGTACATACCGATTACCTTTGGTTGTTAATGGCAGTTCTAAAATGTCCATAGCAACTCTCTCAAAGGGCCGCATTGCGAGGGACCCACCCATGGGTGCCTGATGACTAGGGACAGGCCTACGACGAGTCTGGCACGCTGTGCACTGCTCGCACCATGTTTTGATGTCCTTAAACATAGACGGCCAGTAGCAAAACCGCCTCGCCCGTTCCCACACTCGCTCAGGAGAAAAATGAGCAACGGTTGGGGCCCCATGAAGTTGCATAAGAATGTCATGTTTAAGAGCAGGAGGAACCACGACTTGAGCAACAGCGTCACCTGTGAGGGGACAGGAAACAGAGCGACACAACAGTCCATTTATTATAGAGAGACGGTTAAACACGGTCCAATATTTTCTTAAAGTCGGAGATGTACCCGCCAGTTGTCTCCTAGGGGGCCTTTGTGACCGTTCCACCCAGTGCCGTACTGTGTCAATATCTGGATCGTTCTGCTGCATAGCAACAATGTCTGCTGCATCACACGATAAATCAGAGAGACTCGATATGTTGTCCGCACTGAAGGACGAGTTAGTCACAGTCCCTTCCTCAGCCACCTCAGCAGTCTCAGCGGAACAAGAAATTTCATTATTTGAGTGTTCAGCACTCACCACATTCACATCCTGCACTACTTGGACTACTGTCTCAACGTCCTCCAGGTCTGGTGTCACTGGACGACGTGACAGTGCATCAGCGTTTTTATGCTGGTTGCCCTTTTTGTGCACAATGACCCAGTTCAACGGGTCCAATTCCAAGAGCCATCTAGCCCTTCGGCCCGTTGGGTCATCCTCGATGGACATGCGCCGTAGTGCTAAGAGTGGCCGATGATCCGTAATGATGGTGAATGAGGAGAGTCCAAGATAGTGTCTAAATTCCCTCACTGCCCACACGATAGCCCATAACTCCCGGTCAAAAGTGGACCAACGTCTTTGCGTGGCATTCAAAGCACGGCTGGCATAAGCCACCACATACTCGAGTCCCTCTTTTTCCTGCGCGAGCACAGCACCAACAGCCCACTTAGATGCGTCAGTATAAACTTTGAAAGGCACTTTAAACTCCGGCATTGTCACAATGGGAGCTGAAGACAGCACTTCCTTCAAATAGTTAAATGAGCTGTCACAATCGGTACTCCACACAAAAGGCACATTTTTGCCAACCAGCTGGTTCAGTGGAGCTGCATGTTTTGAAAAGTCCTTGACAAAACGTCGATAATATGAACACAGTCCCACAAATGCTCTAACCTCAGTGGGAGACTGTGGAACTGGCCAATTTCTCACCTTCTCTGTGTTTCTCGGGTCAGGCTGAAGACCTTTCTCTGAAACGACATGACCCAAGAACACCACATGATCCCTGGCCAGGTGGCATTTTCCGGGGTTCAATTTCAAACCAGCAGATTTTATTCTAGAAAACACCTCTTTCAGATGGGTTAAATGCTCTTCAAATGTTCCACTATAAATCAAAATATCGTCCAGGTAAACCATGCAAATGTGCCATGGGAGTCCTCTTAGAACTAGCTCCATCATCCGCTGAAAAGTGGCGGGAGAGTTAGAAAGTCCCATCGGCATGGAGCGCCACTGATATAGACCCTGACCCGTTGTAAAGGCTGTTTTCTCTCTGTCTTGTTCGGCCACCTCCACCTGCCAGTAGCCATTAGAAAAATCCAACGTGCTGAACCATCTGGAGCCCGCTAATGCGTCCAGTGTATCATCCACGCGTGGCAGAGGGTGAGAGTCCTGGATCGTGACACTGTTCAAACGTCTGTAGTCCACACAGAAACGCCAAGCACCACATTTCTTTTTTACAAGAACGACTGGTGACGCCCAGGGGCTACAGCTTTCCTCGATGATGCCATCAGCCAGCAGGCCCGACACCTGTCTCTCGATTTCAGCTCGCTTTTCAGGCGATGTACGGTATGCTCGATGCTTAATAGGGGCTTGTTCACCTGTTCTGATATAATGCTGCACTAACGTGCATTTTCCCGTATTCTGCCCTGCCGAGTTGAAAATGTCGCTGTACTCCAGCAACAATGACGAGAGCTTTTCTTTGTCTGGTACAGAAATCGGCGACTCACTTAAAGAAATGGGAGGATCTGTGTTATGGGGGTTAGGAACAGCCCTTTCACTTAGGTCCTGCTTAATATGCTGAACATCAGAATCAGCTACAGAATAAAACTCGCCCAGGTGCGTCCCCTGTCTTATAGAAATGTCCTGTCCGGTAGGGTTCAAAATCCGAGCCTTAGTTAGTCCATTGTGCACATTAGTGAGTGTGTGTGCAATAACCAGGCCGGCTGAATCAGACACATTAGGTTCCAAATACCCCACAAAGTCATTAGACACCTGGGCCGCGCTAGGCAAACCAATCTTAACAGGCACAATAGACTCACTGAGGGGTGGAAAAGTCATATTTGTGGCCAGAGACACATTGCAGCATGCTGGGACAAAGTCTTTGCTGGCAAGAAGTGGAATGGAAACGTCCCACAACTGCAGTTTAGCATGACTAACATCCAGCAGGGCATGATTTTTTACAAAAAAATCCCATCCCAACAATATGGACTGCGTCGCTTCTCTCACCACATGAAAAACGTGTTGCCATGTTTCAGTACCCAGCTGTAGTGTCACAGTAAGTGTGCCCAGCGTATCCAACATCTGCCCATTTACAGCACGGGTCGCAATGTAGTCTTTCTTCAGAGGTCGACTGCGAAGTGCTGGGATTGACATTCTGAAATCAGAGCTCATTAGTGATACACTAGAACCGGAGTCTATTAAAATAGGAAGTTCAATGCCCTCAATAGTTCCTTTCATATATGATACCAGTGGCCCCTTATTAGTGTTTGTGTACGCATCCGCGTCCAACAATACATAGGAACTGTCATCAGGTTTAAGGCCCCTGGGTAGAACAGCTGGTGTTTGGGCCGCAACATCAGCTACAGCCCGTTTCCCGGCTCGTAGTTCCTCTCCTCACCGCTAGGGGTCATGAAGCGCACTCCCTGCTTCCTCGTTTCCTCCTCATAACTGCCTCGTCTCCGCATGCTGGGGTTGGGGGAGGGGCTGGCGGTGCGTCTCATAGGACTACGAGTCGCATTGTATTCCTTACGACCATCGAACTCCATAAATGGTTTTCTTTCAGATGAGCGGCCTCTCTGCGTCTCATATGTCTGCATACGGCATGCACGCCCCTGACAGCAGCACTGACTTGACTCACGTGACGGGGAGCGCGCTCTACTCCACTCTGTGCCGCTACGGCTCACTCTCTCTTTCAGTCTGTGATTTTCGTCCTCCAAACGGTTAAGAGATACTTTCATGCCCCTCACCTCGTCAGTTAATCTATCAATCGCTCTGTACAGTCCACTAATATCTGACACAGAGTTCACATTAGCAACAACAGTCCCGTCGGCAGTCTGACTACGCCCGACATCAGCAATCACATGTCCCATATCAACCGCATTTCGCGCGTTCTCACACCGACCTGCAATTATTACAGCCTCCTCCATGTCCGTCGCCCCCTGCTCATAACATTTCGTCCTCAGCACTGGGTCCAGTCCGGCCACGAAACGGCGAAACTTCTCTTCCCTCTGGGCTCTGTCACCGTATTCAGGAAAAGCCTCATCCACAAGCCTGCTGATTTCTGCTGCGTACACTTCCAAACTCTCCCGCGCTGCGCGGGGGCGGGCAGATAGGCTGGCTCTGAATCGCTCCATGAACTGTCTCCTTCCAAAAGCCTCTTTCAGTTTCTCCTTCACCGCGTCATAGTCCGACTTAACAGCATCAGAGAGACTGTCCCATAGAGAAAAGGCTGCGTTGCACAGACGTGTAGGTAAAATCCTTGTCAGTTCATAGTTGTATGACGCGGCTCCACTCCCTTCCGTGAGCGCTTTGACCGATACCTCAAACTGTCTGGCCCAGCACACGAAGCTTTGCCTCTCCTCCCCGGAGAACGGCGAAGGCAAATCAATTTGCACGCTTCTATGGCCTCTGTCACGGTCCCGCGACATAGTACTAAAACTGTCCTCCTCGTCCTTGCACCACATAATGACAATCCGTTGACCGCGTGTGCTACCTTAACTATAAACTTTAGAAGCTAAAACTAAAACGGTTTAACACCCGTCGAAGCACTTTTAAAACACTAATTCATCCAACAAAAAAATAAAACCGCTGCCACCAATGTAACCGAGCTTTTGTATCGGGTTCGCTTAAACACTGTTGGATAATAAAATAATGAAAACGAGACACAGAAGTTCCATGAACGGTGCACACTTTTAATCTCTTTCACATCAACCTCACATGTGCTTTTTTTCCCGACCCCTGGTCACCTTATGCGCATGCACATCTCTCTCTTGCCTACGGCAAGTCCCAAAGGACCGAATGTGTTACACACACATAAACGCAACATAACCTTAACTTCTATTCAGACTTTAATCTGTTACACTAGCTTTCTGTTGCTGGGAACCTTCCTCAGCTTGCCGTTGTTGACGCTTCCATTTTCCCCCATCTGTCTTTGAGGATGCCGCTCTGCGGCTGGCTGCCGGGTGTCGACCAATCGGTGATGGTAAATAATACCCTCGTGCCAAACCCAGACCAATCACTGTTACATTCACGCCCTCCTCCCCTTCCCTTCTGTTCTCTGTGTTGTGTGCCTTGTGTGTGATGGTGCTACTGGCAAATGTAACGCAAGTAACTAGCTCGGGAAAACTGTAATAATATTACTATTTTCAGACGAGTAATGCCTTACACTACTAGTTACTGAAAAAAGTAATATTATTACAGTAACGCGTTACTTTGTAACGCGTTACACCCAACACTGGAAATCACTGATCACAGATGGGCATTAGAATTAACACAGTTACTTACATGTTGTGGCATTACTGTCGGGCTCATATCTTGCAGTAAAGGTCTGTTAGCAAAGCCTGCACCGAAATTGCGACTGATTTACCAAATAATCTAGCCTGGCAAGCCAGACATACATCAAGATGTTTAGTCTGGCAACTCTCCGAGGCTCAATCCGAGGGGCGGGATAAACGGTTGTCTCTCAAAATCCCTCTGCACGCAATAGGATAGCGCTACTACCAACTAGAGGAACGAAGAAGGTGACGTAGTCAGAGCGGCAAAGATCCAGTCCAGCAAAACTCCGAACACTTCTTCCTTTTTTAAGAATGACTTAAGTGCCGTTCTTTGCTCTTTTCTTAAAGAAAAGCTTAACTCCAAGTCCTCCAGAGTCGCGGCCAAAGCCGATTCGAGAGACCGCTGTTCTACATCCGCAGCCGCCATTCTTTGTTTTCAAGTGGCAGCCGTCGCAACTCTGTCATCATATGTTAAGCCCGCCCCCGCCTACTCTATACACGACGTGATTGGCCTGACCCAATTTAGGATTTTGCAGCTAGAAGGTCTATGGAGAGTTGCTAGACTGCCCTGGCTGCAAAATACATTTTGCTGCCGCTAGGGTGCGTCTAGATTTCTAGGCTACAAATAATCCACAGTGAAATGCACAATAAAACGTGTCTAAGCATTAGGATCCTTTGGAAGGTATGTTATTTTTAATTTAGTGATCCTGCACCTCAGAGAAAGCATCTCTTTGAGATACAGGATCTCTTCTGTACCTGTATCATCTAACAGTGGACAGGGCCAAAGACACAATGATGTAGAAATATAGGCTTGATCTGATTCTGTAGAGATCTGATTCATTTATCGCACTATAACGTCATAATGTGACAAAATCCGGAACAAGTCGTCTTCGAAGCTTGGTCTCAATAAAATATGTTTTGGAGTTACGAGGAAGATTTGAGTTCTGAAACTTACAGGATTTTTTTTTATAGTGCAATGACATCTTACATGTCAAAAGATCCAGGAAAATTGTGACCCTGGACCACAAAATCAGTCACATGGGTCAATTTTTGGAAACTGAGATGTATATATAATATGAAAGCGGAATAAATAAGCTTTCCATTGATGTGTGGTTTGTTAGGATAGGACAATATTTGGTCGAGATGCAACTATTGAAAATCTGGAATCTGAGGAGCAAAAAAATCTAAACATTGAGAAAATCTCCTTTAAAGTTGTGTTCACGATTGTGCTGCATTCACTCACAAAAATACATGTTTTATATATTAACGGTAGGAAATTTACTGAATATCTTCATGGAACATGATCTTAATATTCTAATGATTTTTGGCATAAAAGAAAAATGGATAATTTTGACCCATACAATGTATAGTTGGCTATTGCCACAGAAATACCCGTGCGGCTCCAGACTGGGTTTATGATCCAGGGTCACAATTTAGAAATTTAAATTTCATGACCCCTTTAAATATTTACAGTTGTCTTTTCTTTAGACATATAGCCACAAACTGTTGGTTAACAACTTGTTAGACAGATTTCAAAACAGCTTTAAATGGTTATGACTACTTGCAGAGCACACTTGAAGAGTGTTGTAGTTTTATAGTGTGCAGAAGGGGGAGCATCTAGGGAGCAGGGGCGTATTACAGAAATTTTATATCTCAGGACTTAACTTAAGATATGGCAAGTTAATTTAGGATTTTTCACAAATTCGTTTTACAAGAGCAAATCTTAACTTGATTAGATTCTTATCTTACAAAATCTCATGTCTAAGAAATCTTAAACCGCTCCATTGAGTTCGATAATCATCTATCAGGTCTGTTATCAAGCAGCCAATGACGCACAAGCTGCTGTGAGGTTAACATATGAGAAAGAGTTTTGATAAGCTCAGTAGAAAAGGTTAAGCCTATTTTATTTCGGAAGCTTTCACCTTTGCTCACTCACGAAGATGAAGACAGAAATGGGGCAAAAAAATGTGTCCAGGCTGTTTTTTAAGGATATTTTTTGCTATAGAAGTGACCACACTTTTAAAATAGCCTTTTGCAAAAGAAAACACACACCAAAAAACTTAAGGTGGAAATGCTCTGCGGCGGCTCATTGGTCTTTGTAATGTTGGTAACAATTTGTGTATTAATGTCGAGTCTGTAGGGAAATATTTACAAGTATTTTGTCATCAAAACATCGCATTGTATCATCGCATCTTCCAAAAGTCTCTTCACCATCAAACATTGCTGCTCTTTGTCTTTTTTTTGTGTGATTCTTTATTTATTAAACATTTTGTGTGTATAACTATTTACAACAAAGCCCAAGATCCGCCCATAACCGTAAGACTAAATAAAAATAAATAAATATGACAATAGATTAAAATACAATTTTGACCAAAACTTCAAACTTTGAAGGATCTCAAAGACTTTTTGATAAAGTCACAATAAGGTCCAACCACAATTGTATTGTCTTTCTGTGGGCTCCCTGCACTTTAGCTGTGGTACACTCCAAAAGGGCAATGTCCAGCAAATAGGACATAACTGGGGTAGTTGGTTCCAACCACAGTTTTAGGATGCTGCTCTTTGTCTAGTATAGTACATGAGTTACCCGAAGCAGATTTTATACAGGTGGAGCTGGGGAAGAGGAGGGGTTTACAGCAAATGGTGACCAAGTATTTGAAGTTTGAGCAGCGAGCTCATTGGCTACTGATACAGCAGGAACCAATCAGATGTAATTGCAAGTAGATTAAGTAAAGGACCAATCAGCCGTCATCTTCTAGAGTTTTATCACAGAACTTTGTATTTAAGACAGTTTTTTGGATTTTTTTTTCTTAGGAAATATTATTCTGTAATAGCTTTTTGTTCTAAATGAGATTCTACCTGAAATGGCCATGGTTCCCAAACGGATAAGATAGGATTTTAAAGTTAGGATCTTTCTGCAATACACCCCCAGAATATTAATAACCTGAGCAACTATCTGGAACACCCTAGCAACCACATTATTAATGCACTAAAAACCACTCGGAATACCTAAGCAGGGCAAAACCCAAATCTCTTAGCATCGACTTCAATACGTTCTTCAGAAAATGTCATTTCTGAGCTAAATTATTTATTATAAGCAATGATAAATGATATATTTTATAGAGTGAAATGGTAAAAAACATCCTGAACATCCGTAATAAGTGACTGAGTTTGTTTTAATTCGAATTAGAACTGCCCCGTCAACCATTACGCAAGAACACACCATTTCCTTTCATGGAGAAGTCTCGGATGAGAGGAAAAAGATGAATGTAGCCAAACTCTACAGAGCCGTTTCCCAGCCGAACAGCTGATAATTAAACTCTTATGTGGGCCTGACATCATCTCCACTCCAGCATGTTCAACTCACGGACTACACCAGATGTCAAACAGGAAGAATATAAGCGCCCGCGGCAATAGCGCAGAGTAGTGTAAAGATATCTCAGAAGAAGTGCTGGGAATTATCAGTGGAGGATCTGAACTTTTACACAACCACTTAGTTTTGGCAAATATCCTGTAAGCAAAGTAAAAAAGTAAGGAGGTCGTTCACACTGAATGTGTTGTGTTAAAAGCGGCAAGATGGACAATTGATCACATGATACATCAGAAATCATTATAATATGCTGATATTTCATATTATTTGATGAATTCTAACAATGTAATGCATTCTTGCTAACTGTATAATTTTCTGCTTTGGTCCGGACCAAAAGAGCCAAGAGACCAACACCGTTAATTCAAACGAACAACCTTTTAGTTAGTAGTTACCAACCCAGTGCTTTTACTCTTACATGTAGGCCATCCTAATCCATCCATCCTAATCCTGCTTTCTTTACCCGTGAAATGAGTGCAGTAACTACAGAAAACGCCTTTAGCACCCATCTGAGCCTAATCTCTATAGGCTGCTACTCTACCGGTGAAACTGGAAAAATGTAAATATCATGCAAAAGTTCATTTATTTCAGTAGTTGAACTTAAAAGGTGAAACTAATATATTATATAGACTCATTGCATGCAAAGTGAGATATTTCAAGCATTTATTTGTTATAATTTTGATGATTATGGCTTACAGCTTATGAAAACCCCAAATTCAAAATTAGAATATTGTGAAAAGGTTTTCATAAGCTGTAAGCCATAATCATCAACATTATAACAAATGAATGGTGAGATATTTTACTAAAAAAAATGATCCTGTCAGAAGAATTGCGCGTTAACTTCATTATTTATTTTTCCATCTGAATCATATCAGTGACTACGTTTACAAGCAGCCAATAACCCTTTCATAACCGGAATATTAGCAATAACCCGGTCGCGCTATGCCATGTAAACACCGGCAAAAACCCGAATATGCTCATATTCCGATTTTTAAAAACACGAATATGATCCCTGAGTTAACCCTTTTCTAACCCGAATATTTGGTCTGTGTTCTATTTGGTTGATGTCACGACACACACACAAGACACATAGATCCAAATGCAGTATACTTTTAATGGGTAATCCGTACTCACAATCAGTTCTACCAGAAAGACTCGGGAGATAAATTGATATAACAGCATATATTTATTAACAGCCCAGCAAGCATGAATTTATAAAGTTCTTTGGCGTAGGCCCCGTCCTTAGAGAGCAATGCGAGGGTAGCGGAATCTGCATATCCTGCCTGAAGACGAAGGCAGGGGCGCAGCCGACCCCCCCTGGAGGTTAAGGAAGGGACCATCCTGGTGGTGGTGGGGAGGATGAAGGGGGAGGTGCCATCTGGGTGGTGGTTGGGGAGGATGGAGGTACTTGGCAGCGTCAGCATCTGCGAACTCAGACGAGTGTAAGTACTGATCTTTTATACTGTGAGTGTTAGCACATGATTGGTTAGGAGAGAAGTAATACGTGGCACGCTGATTGAGTCTTCCTGGCAGAACCTACGCTGAAGCTGTCATTTCAGGCAAAGGTCAAAATCCAAACAAAGGCAATCCAAGGAACAAGAAACAGACACCAACATCCAAAGAGTGGGACATAAAACAAGGACTCGACAACTAACACAGAAACAGCCAGGGTATATATACACACAGATCTAACAAGGTGATGGGAAACAGCTGAGTGTAATGAACTGATGAGTGACAGACAGAATGCTGGGAATTGAAGTCAAATGTGAAAGACACCGTGAGAACGAGTACCTCTAGTGACAACCCAGGGAAACACAACCAGACACTGTGACAGTTGATTTGTGTTCTGCGCATGTTCTATTCGCAAGGAATCTTGGTCTTTTGAGTAGAGGAACTTCTTGTATGCGCCAGACGCGTGCAGTATACCGGAAGTAAACAAGAAGTAGAGGTAAACAAGCACAGTAGTGTCAGTGCTGCTGGCGGGTCAGTACCAGCACCAAAGCACAAACAAAGACTATCGCTATCTGCCCCAAACTATTCATTATCCGCGCGCTGCTGTTGTTGTTGTCTTTGGATACAGGAAGAATCGGAAATGACGCATATTGCGTCTTAAGGTTGTCCGTACGTCCCCGTTTACATCGGGATATTGCCAATTGATTACAAATTCCATGTATACAGGAGTAACTCTCTCTGCTCACGCATGTAAACGGGTTATTCCGAATGTTTCAGAAACCCAAATAGTGACCCTTACCCGACCATAACATGAATATTGACAGCTTGTAAACGTAGTCACTGATCTTTTGTGGGGTTTTACGCATGCGCAGTAAAGGTCAATTTAGCATTTTCAGGCGTTTTTCAAAAGTTTCTCATCCACACTGAAACGTCTGAAAATATCTGAAAACGCTAGTGTGGACGGAGAGCGTTTACAAACGAAAACGCAGTTTTCAAATGACTCCGGATTAATGTAGACGTAGCCTAAGATAGTACGTCAAGTGTAAACACATGAATCGGATATGGGTCACAATTGACCGTTCGCAAAGACCCGCCCCCCTTAGTTACTGTCGCTATGTCCGACAAGCTACGCCGCTCTCACACACACATGTTCTCACGCAGTGAAAAAATACATCGTGGAGCAGAGAGGAGACTGACAACACGCTGACAGACACAGACCAGCTTACTTTTGATATTAAACATATTAAACAGTCTCACCTTTCAAATTTGGTCGTTATTAAAAAGAAATTTAAACAATAAATACCGTTTTGTGGCTCTTTAATGTGTCGTGACAGATCGCTGTGTCGCCTCAGTTAAAGCCGCTCATGAACCGATCATCTCTTCCTTCTAGTTCATTTATAGCATCAAATAAACATGAATGAACATCAGAAGGAATGTTGTTTTAACCGCGGAAAGACGTCAGTACACTCCGCTTCTCAAGCTCAAATCCTCCCATGCTAATCTACTAACTCTCCTGACTGCTTTGTCGGACAAAATGGCGGATGGCAAAGTATGATTGGTCAGATCACCTGTCAATCAAACTCCCTGCGAAGGGTCAATGAAAGAACGTGTAAACGGACGGTTTACACAAAAATAAAATCGGATATAGGCAACAAATCAGAATTGGGCATCAAGACCTCCAGTGTAAACGAGGCCTAAGAGTGCAGGTACAGTATTAGTTCACTTGTTTTTTTAACAAAGCCCAGGTACAATAATGCCAATTTCTGTAGGCTATTGTTCTAATTGACATAGTATGACGGCAACAGAATAAATGGCTGTAAAGTTACCCAAAAATAAAACAATAAGTGTTGACAGAGATCAATATCCAGCATCTCGCTGTTTTAATCATCAGTGCGGACAGTAACGCAGAACGAATTGGAAACTAATGTAATAAATCCAATAATCTCAAACGCCATCAGGCTCTTGTTTCTCTCTTTCCATATTTATAACCCACAGCTGTCTCACTCCCTTCAGTTTAGCCAATCGGCCGTTAATTGGGGGGTTTGGCGGCGAGTGAGTTTTTGTAAACATGAATCAGCAGAGGCTCTCTGTGACGGATCGGAAAGTACAGATGAAGCCGATCTCGGCGGTGGAGGCCATCGATTTCTGCCAGAGCTTCTTAAGCCTTCAGCACGCCGGGTCAATATGGATTTGATATATGCGAGTTTAAAACGAGCCGGGCCTCGGCGAACACATACCGCAGGCAGCAGAGTCAGCAGACACAAAATTAAAATGACAAAGGTGGCTTTGGGATGCAGATATCGACTGGAGAGTCGGGACAATGTTTGGCGAGTTTGTCTCGCTGATAATGTCTGTGCCAGAGGAAATAACACGGCCGTGCGAAACTCCTACAGGGAGCAAAACATTGTCTGTAATCACATTTCCCGGGAGCGAGCGAGCGAGAGAGAGAGAGAGAGAGAGAGAGAGAGAGAGAGAGAGAGAGAGAGAGAGAGAGAGAGAGAGAGAGAGAGAGAGAGAGAGAGAGGGATTAATTGAATCCTGTGGATACACACGGTCGGCGGTGAGCTTTAGACGGGACGAATACACACTATTGTAAAGAGACTCAGTGATTCCTGTGCACTTCTGATTAGTCTTAAGACGCCAAACCTCTTCAAACTTAAAGTATGGGCGGGTTCATTTTAGACACGCTGTTGAGTAGGTGATCATCGACGGGCCTGGCTGAGCCGCGTGGGCCTGATATTGAGCTTTCTAATGGATTTATGTACTCGCTCAGCATTTCACTCCATTAACATCATCATCATCACAGTCTGAATGTGTTTATGCCTAGAGCTGGACCAGCTCTAATACATCGTGATATTTTGAGTTTGCTGATGAAATGCAGTATGCAAGGATTGGGGGTTTATATGAACACTTTAAAGCTGCTTTAAAACAATCTACATTGTTAAAAGCGCTATATAAATGAAGATGACTTGACTTGACTCTTGGAATGAAGCTCAGTCAATCAAATTACAAGTGTTGTATAATAATATTTTTTTATTGCATTATATTAATACCTTAAATTGATGGCTAATACATGTATTTGTTTGAAAGATTGCAAACAAGCTCATTGTTGCATTCAAAACATTCAAAGTAAGAACTAAACATGCATAAAAAAATTTAGTTAAAAAAAATCAAAGCCATGTTTAAGTTTGGGATCACTATGTTTTTGTTTTCTCTTGAGAAGAAATTATTACTTTTATTCAGCAAATATGCATTAAATTGATCAATTATAATGTCACAAAAGATTTCAGGTTCAAATAAATGCTGTTCTTTTGAACTTTCTATTCATCAAAGAATCCTGAAAAAGCAGCAAAATATTGAGCAGCAAAATGATTTTCAACATAATAAATAATATTATGATGGTTATGATAATAAGAAGAAGAAAAGATTATTAAGCAAGCAGCAAATCATCATATTATAATGATTTCTGAAGAATCATGAGACTGGAGTAATGATGCTGAAAATTCAGCTTTGATCACAGGAATAAACAATATATTCATTCACATAGAAAACAGATATTTGAAATTGTACTAATAATTCACAACATTACTGCATTTTTTATCTACAAAAGTTAAATATTATTACAATTCCAAATAGCTGTTTTCTATGTGAATTATATTGTACAATGTCATTTATTCCTGTGATCAAAGCTGAATTTCCAGGATTCTCTGATGAATAGAAAGAACAGCATTTATTTGAAATCGAAATCTTTTAAAAACATAAATCCTCTTGAAAAAAAATGGCATTTTTTTAAAAAAAACGTCAAGATCTGTTTGTAAAACACTGGCGCAGTTTGCTTTCATAAATGGGTATAACTACTACAGGACAAAATACCTAAATTTCATATGACTTTTAATGCCCTTTTCTTGTTTAATCTGTTTATGGTTTAGTGGGAGGGAGGTTTGGGGTGTGATATATAGGGTTGTGATATGGAAATAATTATTCAATTTGTATTTTGTATTGATTTGTTGTTGTTATTGTTGTTGTTGTTGTTGTTTTTGAAGAAAAAAAAAACTCAAATATAAAAAAATCATAAATCTTATAATCCCCAACTTTGGAACGGTTCACAATGTTGCTTAATGTCACATCTCTCAGCCATAGTTCTCACTTAACCTTTCGCACCACTATCAACATCAAACTTCTTTTACGTCACGAGGCTTTATGATGTTTTTCAGGGAGCGTCTCTAAAAAATTCTTGATGCCGTTCCAACGTCAAAGATCTTCCACAGGATTTCCTCGCGTCCGTAAATTTAGCTGAACTCTCGAGCGCTAAAAAGCTCAAGGTTATTTACAGTTTTCTAACAGCTGTCATACAGCCGTTAATGCCAGGAAAGAATGTGCACATCGTCAACCTTTGACACTGAAAGCCCAATAAATCGGCAGGAAGCCACTGAACCCAAGATTGATGATCTTATCCTTACCCAGCTACTGTCACGGCTACAGAAGGATGACGTTCATAAAGATGAAACTCTTCTGTAGAGGTTTGCAAAAGTAAAGTGTCTCTTGCTAAGAAAAGAAAAAAAATTGTCACGCCATTTGGTTCCATTAACGAGTCTTTAACGTCTGCATTATATTTCACTGATCTGAGGCCGCATTTACACTAAGGTCTTGATGCCCAATCCCTATTTGTTGACTATATATCCGACCAGCTTACATCTTTTAAAAGTGACCAATATCTGCATTTTATGGAAACTTGTTTTCCGCCACAGAATAAAACATTTTAAAAGATAATTGCGACTTTTTATCTCACAATTGTGCAAGATTTTGCAATTGCGAGATATAAAGTCAGAAATGCAAGAAATAAACTCGCAAATCTGACTTTTTTCTCGTAATTGTGAGTTTTATATCTCGCAATTCTAACTTTATAACACACAATTGCAAATTTACATCTCGCAATTGTGACTTTATGTGTGATATAAAGTCGTAATTGTGAGATATAAAGTCAGAAATGCAAGAAATAAACTCGCAATTCTGACTTTTTTCTTGTAATTGTGAGTTTTATATCTCGCAGTTCTAACTTTATAACATACAATTGTGAGTTTATATATCGCAATTCTGACTTTACATCGCGCAATTCTGACTTTATAACTCACAATTGTGAGTTTACTGTACATCACGCAATTCTGAGATAAAAAAAAGTGACTGACCCGGAAAAGCTTAGGCAGAAAAGGAAGTTAAACGCTATTAAGTTATCATGTTTCTTAACCACTTGCTTAACCAAAAAAAGGTGTTATCTTAAAGCTTGAAGCTTGGCTTTATAGTGAATATATCGCCATATTTAAATGCTCAATTTTTAAATGCCGTCTTTTTATCGTTCGTCAGCTGAAAAAAAAAAGTTTTGAAAGTGATTCCAACAATATAGTTTTTCTTTATCGTTATAGTTGTCGTCCTTTAGGCTTATTTATCAAACCAAAGTTTTAGCCATCAGCCTGACTCAAGGTATGATGACTGAATCACTGACTGAATTAATTCCTGACTTAATCATTTACCGAAGTCCTTACTCTTATAATGTCATAAACCGAGAACATTTCTGCTGCACCAAACACAACAGACCGTTTCAGACCCAACACTCTCCCTGCCTACCATTGATTAAAGTCCCCCTGAAGTCAATAATTGTATCCCTTAAAACTCATCTTTGATCACCAAAATTACCAATTAAAATGTTGTTGTTTTTTCGTGAAAAAAATGTCTTCATGCCTTAAAACAGCTTGAATTTATGTAACTCGACACCCTTGCCTCATTTAGTATACGCGGTTCTATGAATATGCAAATGAGCCCCGCCTCCACTCACTCACTCAGCTCAGAGATCCACTGGTTGACGATCACACGTTGATCTGATTGGTTACAAGGTAGTGTGTGACGTCAGAAACACCAGCGATTTTAAACCGTGTCTTTGGTTCACTGCAGTTTTAAGCAGAAAATACTCAGCAATGCTGTCAACTTATGAATTTACACATGGTTTGTCTTAAAGCATATTAAAGACACCACATAGACACATAAACAACATTAAAAGCTGGATTTTCACCACAGGGGGACTTTAAAAAAAACAGATAGTCCTGCCCCAAACTCACACATGTGTTCAAAGCTCAAATGAATGGATCAAAAAGGACATAAAAATAGCATTATTCATATTTTTCAGTCACGTCACCGGCGCGGAGACCTGAAGGGCAAAACATCCATACAACCGAGGCACAGGCCTGTCAAATATCCATCTGTTTCAAGACATGAATATTTAAATCTCTCACTCTCAAAAAACAAATAATAATATGTGAACAAAATGCAAGTTTTGGACACTTCTGATCCATATACAGCACCTGCTTGTTATAAACAACAGTGCCTTAATGTATGTGTAATATTAAAAGATCAAATTCAGTATAACCTTATTGATGATGCATATATACAGGCGAGCAGATGAGCTCAGAATATGAACACAACTCGCAAAATGGTTTAGCGTTTTCTTTATAATGGTTTCCTATGGGAAAGCTGAGTTTATATTCTGATTGTATATAGTATGCATCACCAATAAGGTGTATTTTGAATTTGGTCTTCTAATATCACCGTCTTAATAGGAGGATCTTTGTTGACATCTTTGTACGCATGCGCGAGTGGTTGTGTGGCAACAAAACAAACAGTATGGTGGACTGTAAAGTCGAGCACTTTCAAGAGAGTTAGCGGGCGAAATCCACAATATATAAGCACTTTAACATCTGAAGACCGGAGGAGGTTTGGAGAGAAGCTCAAAATTTGTATTGGTGACAAAATCGAAGTTATTCAAAGCCCATATGAGATGAGATGACAAAAAACGTTGGTCCGACTCGCCCGTGTCTTGGCCACCAATCTGCTGGGGAGACATTTATTCTTATTGAAAAGAAACCCCTGGACCCTTCACTCATGAAAGATTAAAGGCTTTCAAAAGTCTGGAGGCCTATGATTATTTTGTTTCTCGAAAAATTGGGCCGATCTTTTCTGCCTAACAGAAAGCAGTGATCGTGCTAAAAGACTCCTGAATCAGAACGCGAAAACATATGACTCGTTTGATTTGACTCAGTTTTTTAATTTTTTTTATTCAATCTTCTATAAATACATAGTCACTAAGACTTACCATGAACAAAATGAGCCTCACAAACTCGATCAGAAGCTGCAGGAATCCAGGCTTTCTTCGGAGCGTCCAGGTTCAATCGCCTAATTGCACGCAACCATTTCATTTCTTTCGGTTTTCGCGATCCTTTCCGGAGGGAATTCGAAAAAACGTTTTATCAGGCCCCCAACGAGCCGTACAATCGACCACACAGCAATAGTGAACCATCCTCTTCTCTAAATCCTCCTCCAAACGTGCAAAACAATCAAATTACAGGTATCTAGCGGTGTTTCCTGCCACACGATTCCCATGATGCAACGCGACAAACATAAACAATGACGTCACAAAAGATCCGCCTATACAAACCTGGTAAAAATGACTGACGGTCATTGGATGAAAGGTGGGCGTTTCTATAATAGTGTGACTTCACATTAAAATGAGTAATAGGACCAATTATTCTAGAAGAAGCAATTAACACATTTGTCAATTAACCAGAATCTTTACCTCTTCTCAACACAGAGACGAGAAGATGGGATGCAAGGACGAGAGTTACACGGGACGCTGCTTAAGTGACAGCTGAGAAATGGTCATCGTGCCGGTGGGATTCAGGGAAGAGAGTCCTTGAGGAATTCCAGCGGGATGTTTATTAGGCAGACACAGATGAGCGCTTGTAATTACCAGTCAGAGAGCTGAACAGAAAAGGCCTTGAGTAATGGCGAGGGAAGGGGGACGACACACACACGGTTTCAATCTGAGTGATGCCACAAACACAATGCATCCCTTCAAACACAGCAAACGGTCACACGCTGAAAAGAAATAAATCCTGTTTGCATTATTATAATAAAATGAGAGCGCGCAGTGAGGGGGAGAAATAAAGTGATGAAGTGTGTGCATGATTTATTAGAAGGATTAGTTCACTTCAGAATGAAAATTTCTTGATCATTTTCTCACCCCCACATCATTCAAGATGTTCATGTCTTTCTTTCTTCAGTTGAAAAGCAATTTTTAAGGAAAACATTCCAGGATTTTTCTCCATATAGTGGACTTCAACGGGGTCCAAATTGCAGTTTTAAAGGCTCTACATGATCCCAGCTGAGGAATAAGGTATTATCTAGAGAAACAATCTGTCATTTTCTAAAAAACAGGAACATTATATACATTTATATACTTTTTTTAACCACAAATGCTCATCCAAATTGCATTGAAACTGCTCTTTAAACCATTGGACCCCATCAGTGATGCGCGGGTCAATGTATAAAACAACCCGCACCCGATCGACGTTTTCAAAAAAAGAAAGAAAATATTGAACCCGACCCGTATTTTTTAAAAGTAGCTAGTAAATGCTCATCGTAGCGTCATTGGCCATAGACGGAGGAACTAGGGGTGCGGGCGCAGCATTTTTCTGAATGCTCTATGATATCGCCTAGTGTTATGTAGGCCTAATAAAGGCTTGATTTATTCATTTATTTTGATTCATTTTCTGATCCTGCATGTGTTTATCCAGTCCAATCGAAGTGTGCGTCTCTCCCCCCGACTTTCCCAACAAAAGGTGATAAAAGCACAAAAAAATTTACTCAGTAGAGAAGAAATATTTAACTTTACACTAAGCAACGCATGTGTTTTACACAAGATAAAGGAATATGGGCAATTTTTTTTTTATTTTGCCATCATTTACTCATTTTCATATCATTACAAACCTATTTCTTTCTTCTATGGGATAGAAATTGAAAATATTCATGCAGCTCTTTTCTATTCAGTGACAGTTTATACTGACTTACATATGTAAAAAAAAAACATAAAACTAGTTAATTCGAATAGTGTGTGTATGGAAACCATTGAAAAGTTCTCTTTCAACAAAAATTAAGTTTGAAATGTTTTTTTTTAATGGTTTTTCTCCATATAGTGGACTTCAATGGGGTCCAAATTGCAGTTTCAAAGGCTCTATATGATCCCAGCCGAGGAATAAGAGTCTTATCTAGAGAAACAATCTGTCATTTTCTAAAAAAAAATAAAAAATGATATACATTTATATAAATTTTTTAACCACAAATGCTCATCCAAATTGCATTGAAACTGCTCTTTAAAGAATTGGACCCCATTGAAGACACTATATGGAGAAAAATCCTGCAATGTTTTACTCAAAAACCTTAATTTCTTTTCAACTGAAGAAAGAAAGACATGAACATCTGGGATGACGTGGGGGTGAGTATTATCAGGAAATTTTAATTCTGAAGTGAACTAATCCTTTAAAACACAAACATATTTAAAGCTGCAGTCCGTCGTTTTTCCTCTTTGTCGCCATCTCTGTTAGAAATCTGCAATTGCAGTTATTCGCGGAATTATTAACTGTGCGTGGGTAGTAAATCGGCATGAAACCGCGCGGATGAACACAATGTATTGAGGCTGCCGCGTCGCTGTGGATACTGTAGCCTACTGTCATCAGCAATCTCAGAGTATACTTTTTGAAAGTGTCAACATTAGAATTTTCATCGGAAAATTTCATCTGAACAAGTAAGTAACATTCACGTTTGTTCTGACCAAATTCGGGGGGTGGGGGGAAGCATTGCAGTAGGCTATATCATGCTGATTAAATCTAACGATTGCTTATATCACATCAAAACGTGAAAAATATATTTTTTCTGTAGCCACTCTGAAGTCTGAAGTTTTTGGGTTTTACAACTGGTGAATCTCCAGTTGTCACTGGTGATTGTCGCTTTAAACTTTCGGGATCCGCCATACCAAGTGCTAAGTTAAATCTCCACCATCATCCACACACGCTATATAGCCGACTAGCCGGGGACTCCTTCTCTATGTGTACAGAAGTGACGTAATGACGCAAAGACATGCTCGAAATTCCCGCGGAAATCCACCAGTACCACTGGAATTAAAATCATTATTACAAGCTTACCGTTTTGAATCGAGGTAAGGCAAGCAGATCGTTTTGAACACTGGCTGGTTACGTTTTTTTCCAAAAATGTATTTTTTGATATTTTTAAACCCAAAAAAGTGCCGGACTGCAGCTTTAACTTTCGACTATGCAACACGCATTTATTTATCTCTTGATTTTCTCTGAAGAATCATAATAATACAGGCAAAAATAAATATCACGATTTACTCACCCACGTGTTGTGTCACAGAAGTAACTTTGGAACGAGGTGAGCTGGAGAAAGAAGCAATGAGGTGATAAAAGCACAAAAAAATTTACTCAGTAGAGAAGAAATATTCAACTTTACACTAAGCAACGCATGTTTTTTACACGAGATAAAGGAATATGGGCAAAACAAATTTATTTTGCCATAATTTACTCACCCTCATGTCATTACAAACCTATTTCTTTCTTCTATGGGATAGAAATGGAAAATATTCATGCAGCTCTTTTCTTTTCAGTGACAGTTTATACTGACTTACATATGTAAAAAAACATAAAACTAGTTAATTCGAATAGTGTGCGTATGGAAAGCATTGAAAAGTTCTCCTTCAACAAAAATTAAGTTTGAAATGACATGAGGAAGAAGAAATAAAGTCAAAATGTTCAATTTTTGGTTGCATTTTCTTCCATCCGCACAGAGTTAGAAGGGGACACAGCGAAGAGAATTGGATGTACTGTGTCAAAATAAACTAGCATTGGACTGAAACATTTTAAATTGAGTTTCTGCAGTGTAATACTATATATCGAAGGAGAAGTGAAATCCAGGAAGCGTTGGAGAATATGGTGTCTGGGAATTGCTGCTCTCTTAACACAGTGAGACCCATCAAAGTCTATTGGAAAGACAATGAATCTGTGCCAAACAGAAGCCCTCAGACATCCGTATCCCTGTATTATTTAAACACTCACATTAGAGTGAAGCATGATGGGAGAGAAGATCGTCTGAGGCACAATGACGTCCTGAAGAGGTGGGAGACCACGTGTCCTGTGAGGATATATGACAAACAAGAAGAAGAACACAGATCAACAGATGCTCATGTGCTTCACACAAGCTCGAGTGGAAAAGCAGGAAGGCTGGGAAATTGTACGTAAATCCTGCTATAAAAACCAACATAAGGCTGGTTCCACTGGTCAATCTGGTCTGGTTCTGAAGTGGTTTCAGCTGGAGACCACATGGCGACCTGCTAAGCCAGGATGATCTCATATTTACATTTTCATACCTTTAAATAGACACCGAAACAAACAATATCAACATATATATATATATATATATAAGAGTAGAATGCATTAATCCTCAGACGACTCGACGGGTAACACGAGTTCAGACCGCAGACAGAATCCCTTTGTCCAAGAAAGACATATTTTAATTGTAAAATGTATTTATAAATGGAGACCAGATGGGACTAATAAACGTCATTTGCACGGCTGAATATTGTTATCATCAGGGCTCAACATGCATGAAAAATCAGAGGAACACTGATGATGTTATGGGGAAACATTAACATGTGTTTTCTCATTTACTGGTGTGTGTGTGTGTGTGTGTGTGTGTGTGTGTGTGTGTGTGTGCGTGTGAGTGTGCGTTTCCCTCGTAGCCGAAATATGCTGTGACTGACTCCATAACCTGTTGATAAACAATCAGTGTACAGTTCTGAGAATATTTTTCTAACTTTCTAAGTATTTATATTCTGATTCTTTTTAAAATACATTTATCAAAATGTATGCAAGGCATCAGGCGTTTTCATCACGTGAAAAGACAGACGCGACACTCGTCCAGGTGACTCACATCGCGTCCCTGTATATGTTGCTTTGCATAAAATTAAACAATAT
>JARPMJ010007069.1:0-22500 GCA_033366665.1 Phoxinus dragarum
CTCCTGTGAAGAGACTATGCCAACTCCTGCGAAGACTTCAGATGCCCAACACCTGTGAAGAGACTATGCCAACTCCTGCGAAGACTTCAGATGCCCAACACCTGTGAAGGGGACTATGCCAACTCCTGTAAAGACGTCAGATGCCCAACACCTGTGAAGATACTATGCCAACTCCTGCGAAGACTTCAGATGCCTCAACACCTGTGAAGGGACTATGCCAACTCCTGTAAAGACGTCAGATGCCCAACACCTGTGAAGATACTATGCCAACTCCTGTAAAGACGTCAGATGCCCAACACCAGTGAAGAGACGGTGCCAACTCCTGCGAAGACTTCAGATGCCCAACACCTATGAAGAGACGGTGCCAACTCCTGCGAAGACTTCAGATGCCCAACACCTATGAAGAGACGGTGCCAACTCCTGCGAAGACTTCAGATGCCCAACACCTGTGAAGAGACTATGCCAACTCCTGTTAAGATTTCAGATGCCCAACACCTGTGAAGAGACGGCGCCAACTCCTGTGAAGACTTCAGATGCCCAACACCTGTGAAGAGACGGCGCTAACTCCTGCGAAGACTTCAGATGCCCAACACCTGTGAAGAGACGGCGCCAACCCCTGTGAAGACTTCAGATGCCCAACACCTGTGAAGAGACGGCGCTAACTCTTGTTAAGACTTCAGATGCCCAAAACCTGTGAAGAGACGGTGCCAACTCCTGCGAAGACTTCAGATGCCCAACACCTGTGAAGAGACGGCGCCAACCCCTGTGAAGACTTCAGATGCCCAACACCTGTGAAGAGACGGCGCTAACTCTTGTTAAGACTTCAGATGCCCAAAACCTGTGAAGAGACGGTGCCAACTCCTGCGAAGACTTCAGATGCCCAACACCTGTGAAGAGGACTATGCCAACTCCTGTTAAGACTTCAGATGCCCAACACCTGTGAAGAGACGGCGCTAACTCCTGCGAAGACTTCAGATGCCCAACACCTGTGAAGAGACGGTGCCAACTCCTGCGAAGACTTCAGATGATGGAAACTCTGAAGCTGCTCTAAAAACACTGTATCATGAGCTGAGTATGTGCAACTCTAAAACATGCAGCATGCACACTTAATTTATGAAAAAAAATCACTTTAAGCCATCTGACAGTGTGAGGAATTGTTTTGTAAATTAAAATTAGATCCCTGCATTAATAAATTAATAAATTTGTACCTCACCTGAGGTCAGAGGTCACAGGTTCATTACTGAATAGAGGAGATGAGGCATTGATCCATCACTCTTCTTCAGAGACACACTGGATTCTGGAGGTGAAGATCTGTGTTTCCAGAAGTTTCCTAAGAAACACCCGGGAATAAATTCCCTTTAGTTCTTTAATTTATTATGAGTTGGTCTGTTGTCTCTAATACTGGATTATATCTCACCTGAGGTTAGAGGTCACTGCTCTATCACTGAATTTAGGAGGATGAAGCATTGATCCGTCACTCTTCAAAGACACAAAGCTGAATTCTGGAGATGAAAATCTCTTCCACTTCTTTCTGTTCTCTATAATGAGAAACTGACTTCAGACCTGCTTATGGAAACACTGAGACACAAATCATACATAACATTATTATTCAAGTAAGTAAGTCAAAACAAATCCCAAAACTACACACAATTCTAGAGATGTATGTGCTTCAGAATGTGTAGTTGCAGCAGTATGTGGAGGATCCTTTCTTCTGAAGTCCATAAAGTACTGGTTTACTGTGGAAGAACTGGTTTACAGTGGAATAACTGGTTTACAGTGGAAGAACTGGTTTACTGTGGAAGAACTGGTGTACAGTGGAGGAACTGGTTTACAGTGGAATAACTGGTTTACAGTAGAGGAATAGTTTACAGTGGAAGAACTGGTTTACTGTGGAAGAACTGGTTTACAGTGGAGGAACTGGTTTACAGTGGAATAACTGGTTTACTGTGGAAGAACTGGTTTACAGTGGAGGAATAGTTTACAGTGGAAGAACTGGTTTACTGTGGAAGAACTGGTTTACAGTGGAAGAACTGGTTTACTGTGGAGGAACTAGTTTACTGTGGAAGAACTGGTTAAGAGTGGAAGAACTGGTTTACAGTGGAGGAAACTGGTTTACTGTGGAAGAACTGGTCTGACTGCACAAAGCCCAGATCTGAACCTCTGAGAAGAACTGGATCAGTGATTCATTCTCCATTACCCACCGCCAGTGTCTGATCTCACTGATGCTCTTGTGTCTAAATGAACATTGAACTTCAACAGCAGGAGAACAAGCCTGAATCTCTCCATGTTCAGTGTAAAGTGAAGTCTCAGAGAGCTTCTCTGTGTCAGTGCTTATATCACACTAACTGAGTATTTTCACATCTGTGACCGATCATGGAAAGTAGGGAAACAAGTCGGTTCTGGGGCATTTTGAGTTATTCACAGATTCTGAAAGTGTAGTCTCCAAGCTTTCCAACGATGTGTAACACATGGAAATCTGAAAATATTTGGAGAAGTTGTGGCCATTTGAAGGTAGGCACTCAAAAAAGTTCAAAGTGGAGAAATCTCCCTCTATAGATTGTGCAGTTCTCGCCTCTCTCTGCTGCTGGGAGTGACAATAGGACTAATTTACATCTAATTTACATAAGCCACACCCCCTGTATATATTGTGCAGTTCTCACCTCTCTCTGCTGCTGGGAGTGACAATAGGACTCATTTACATCTCATTTACATCTAATTTAGATAAGCCATACCCCCTGTAAAGCTGTAAAGCACAGGGGGGAGCAAAAAGGTCAGGAAAATATGCCATCAAAGAAAAAAAAGAAGAAGTTTGCAAACAGGTAATATATAAATAAATGTCTCTTAGCATCTACTGATAAAACTGTATAGGCAAACTGTATAGGCAACTCTATTGATATCAGATAGAGCCGGCTAGAGGCACTGCATAATAAGTAGCCACTGGGCAATATGGACCAAAAGTATATCCCGATATATTTAGGCTGAATATCGATATATGATATATATCCCGATATTTTTTAAGCAAGTGAGAGCAAATGTTCAGTCAAAGTCAAAGCCAAATATGGACTTCACTGTATAAATTATCTGTACTACATTGATTCTTATTAAAGTTACTATTTAAGTTCTCAGTCAAGAGCAGTGTGTCATGTCCTCTGTGTTTTGTTGTTTTATTAACATTAAATGGATAGTTCTCCCCAAATGTTTAATTGTCATCATTTACTCTCTCAAGTTGTTTTAAACCTGAATACGTTTCTTTCTTCTGTTGAAGTTATTTGGAAGAATGTGGGTAACCAAACAGTTGATGTTCCCCAGTGACTTCTATATTTATTTCCTATGGTAGTCAATGGGGACCAGCAACTGTCTGGTTACCCACATTCTTCAAAATATCTTCTTTTGTGTTCAGCACAATAAATAAATGAATACAGGTTTGGAACAACATTAGAGTGAGTAAAGAATAACAAAAGGGATTGTTCATTTTTGGGTGAACAATCCTTTTAAAGGTGCCATACCACATTCCATACCAGATGGGGGCAGTATACCTCCATAAAGTGAATTGGTCTACTCTAGAGTAACAGGCGAGAATGGCATAGTCTCTATGCTCTATTAATTTGACAGACAGCATTCTGTCAACATCAGACAGCGCACGTGAACCGATCATCTCTACTATAGTAAAAAAAACACAAACACAGTTGAAAGATACAGTAGGCTACAAATGACCTGTTCGCGTTTCGTAGTAGGCATTTCGTCAGCATTTATGCGCTTGTCTCTTGCTCTGCCCACTAACCAAGTAAGAACAGTAAAAAAAGTATTTGCCTCTCGCTCAGAGATCTCGTTCGTCTGATGAAAAAAAAACCCAGCTTCATCAGTTATAGTAACGGCGCCGCATTTTTGGCAGTAACGGTAACGGCGTTATTAAGATGAGAAGAGTAATCAATTAGATTACTCGTTACTGGAAAAAGTAATGCCGTTAGGAACAGCGTTATTTATAATATATTTATATTCCCATCACTGCAGATTTCTCTCAATTTTCTCGGTTTGCTTTCAGTTTAGACATAGGCCTAACCAACTTTCTTTATGTAAACCTTGAGTGTATTTGACAGTATTAGCTCAAAAAGACTCGAAAGATAACTTAGTCCAGCGCTGTTAAACCGGCTTTTAGTGCATGTGCGCGTCGGGTGTTTGCGCTCAGATAAGCGGATGTTAGAACAGCACATCAGCAGTGAATGACATGTTTAACCGGCAGGGCTTTAAAGCACATGCAAATAATGAACTTTTGAGAACTGCAGTGTCCTGTTCCTCTGCGTAAACATTTAATGTGAGTATTTGTCGCGTTGTACACTGGGCTGTTGAGACGCAGACTGCTACAAAAGCACTCAGCAGCTTGTAGCAAGGATCACAGCACAAATTTGAACCATATCTATGTGATATGGTCTAATTCCATATCCCATTAAAAAATATATCAATATATTTTTTATATCGATATATCGCCCAGCCCTAACACGCTGTTCCCTTGGAGGGCGGGGGGCAATAACAAAAGAAACAAAAGCCGGCTTATCCGTATGGAAATACACACAGACAATGACACGCCCCTACTGCGAGCTAGAATCTCCGAAAACAAGACGATTTCAACCTCAAAATGTACGATTTTTAAAAATACCAATACTGCTATCTAAAACATGGAGAGGCTTCTTCGTGATCTCAACTAACAGATTCTGCAAAAAAAGCGAAAATCACCAATTTTGAAAAAAAAAAACGTTTTCTCATTTTGCATGAAAGTTGTGCTGCCGACTTGTGTCCCTACTTTCCGTGATCGGTCACATATATAAATGAAATAAAAACAATAAATCATTTATCATATTATTTACTAATAATTTAATATAATTATTTCTTCCTTTACATATCACAATCCAGACACTTTAATTGGAGAGTATAGATTGTCTGTAGCCTTCAGAAATACATCAGTAATATCATAATCGATCTTCTCACTAAAGCGGATCGTCTGTGAATCGACGGCTGGGCCTACAGAAGCGCGGGAGTGTTTAGTATTAACTCTAAACGTTTACATTTACACTTTTGTATAGGTCAGATTGTAAAGAATCCGTGAATGAATCTCAACTAAAAGCAGAATCCCTAGAGCTCGATATCGTTATAATCCTGAAGATTAATTCCTGAAGATTTACCGTGATTTAACGTGAAATAAAAATATTTTTTGGCTCTGTGTCAGCCAGTTTGAGTTTGCATTCTGTGAGCTGTCTACACTTCCTGTCTGTGGTTTTCTGCTTCCTGTCTGCAACTTTGAAGGAAATAGTCCGGTGGCGTAGTGAAAATACCGTTACCGAGGTGATAAAAGCACCACATTTTGCATGGTGTTTCTTTAGGGGTCTATAGTGTAATTTTGGCCTAGGAGCCCTCAGAATTTTTTTTTGTAACATGTCATATTAGTATTCAAATGAATCCCAAAGTTAACATTCTATATGTTTATGAACTTTTACATAACAAAAGCTTCAATACATGTTAAAATATTAGCAATATGGTCTTTATTGGCCCTGTAATTGATAATTATGAGTCGTTACAGTTGCATTTGCAAAGAGGTGAGCAGTCTAGACTTGCTTTGCCACATTTGCAGGTGGAACAATCCCCCTACAGCAACATTTGATAAGTTCTCTACAGGCTGTGGGGACTTCTGGAAGTGTCATCCAAATTGGTTCCCAAGACCCTGATTCCTTGGTCCATCCATAGTCCCTTGGAGAAGGAATACCTTGCTGTGAGAGTGTGCTGGTCGCCCAGATTCCCGTCTGATAAACTGCCCGTCTGATGTGCTGCAGTAGAGTATCTTGGGTGGGTGGCAGTTTCTCCATTGTCCTACTCCCATGGCAGAAGAGTTCTTTCCTCTTCTGGACAATGGAGCTTGAAGGACCGGACTTGTCATACAAGATGACAGTTAGTCTCTCAAGCTTTTGGAACTGCCATGAAGCACCATCTAATTTTTGGAATGGATTTCTGGCAAGGGAAGCAAAAACTTCAGTGGCTTCATCATAGGCTTGCTAGGCCCGCCAAACTGACTTCTTACCCTTCCCAGTGAAAGCAGATGTTGTATCACACCCTGAATAGGCATGGAACATCAACAGTGCTTGAGACTTGTCCTTACCCAGACTTTTACATATGCTATTGATATGGTAAGATCTGTACTTTTTGCCCATGCCAAAAGCCACCCAGATGTCAGTCAAAGGTTTTTGCTCCTTGCTCCAGGGCATGCTGTATATGAACCACAATCCGGGTGTCTGCCTCTTCATGATTGCAATTGCTCATGGTGCTGCTGGAACCAAAGGAAGATACAGCTTGCCCTGATGTGATATACAGAGATTTGTCTGGGGGCCAGTTGAACTCTTCAGTCTTAGATGTCAGAAAGGCAAAAAGCTCTTCTTATTCATTGGATCACGTAGGAAATCCATCCAATTGTCTGGCAGCTTTGTTTGGCCAGACACTTTCCTGCGTAGACCTTGACGCGTGGACTCCTTCAAACTGTCCGAGATGTATGTATCCCATACAATATCCAACCATTGTGTATCCTGTAGCTCCCTCTGCAGGTAAGGGACGAAAACATTACTTGCATATTCATTAAATGTGTTCACTGTATTAGTAGACAGACTGTGGACAATGACCGCACCATCCAAGATTTGGCAGTCAAAGCATGAGGGTGGCTGTGATTGCCCAGGGTGCTCAAGGCATTGAAGTAAGTCAGACTTTGTGCCTGGCAGGTGAAGCTTTCCAAAGTCAGAGAGGGAAGGAGGGAAGGACTGTACTTCATGTGCAAAGAATTCATCCAAATCACTCTCACGGCTTTGCATTGCAAAATACAGCTGACCAAATAGTGTCACTCACATTTCTCTTGATCTTTGGAGCCATTCATTATCATCGAGGTAAGAGACTTTAGGCTGAAGGAAGTGATGTTTCTTGACATCTTTCTGGGAAGGAGCCAGTGAATTTGAAGCCTGTATGGTTGAATATGTCATTTCTAATAATCTTCGCAGCTTTTGCCAGGATGAGAGCGTCTTCATCAAAATCTCTCTTCCTCAGAGCTTCCCTTAGCATATTTCTCATGCCCTTCTTGAAAACAAGAACTGTATTCCATCAAATTGTTCTTGTGCATCTGGAAAGCATTGAAGCAAATTATTTTGTTGACTTGCTTCCTGACACCCAGTTCCAGAAGTCTATTTACATACAAAGAGTGGAGCTCATGTAGCATAAAGAGAAGGTCTCCAGAATCAACACATTTTTCAACGTAGTGCTGAAGTTCAATGAAAGTGCGAGACTCATTCATTTTGAATGTTTTCTGGACATTTCTCAGCTTTACAAGGCATGGCAAATGGTATTTTGCCTCAATTGTAATTAAATCTCCTCCAATTATCCTTGTCATAAGCCTTGTGTCCTTAAGATCAGTGATCATGGTTCGGATATTCCAGTCAGTATAAATGTTGATACTTCATCCAGTCGTGGGCGTTTCATTGGCTTTCCCCCTCCAGATTCAACAGCATTCCGCACGTTCTTCTTTGTCGCTTTCATAAGCTTTGAATTGTTAAACTTTAGGTGGCAAGATTTGTGCCAAGAAGCAGAATGTGAAGCAACATTGGGAGCAGTTTCATCATTCCCAAAATAGAGTTTAGTTGGAAGATTGTTAATTGCCCTGAATTGCTCGACATTAGCAAGAAATGATCTATAGGCATGAGATTTATCACTACTTGTCCCAGGGCTCCTAGGCTGAAATCTTAAGGAGGTCCTAAAGAATCTTCATTTAAAATGTGGTGCTTTCATCACCTCGGTAACGGTAATATTTAATATGTGCACTACCCAACTGGACTAAAAACAGAAAACAGGCTAACGCATGTATTGACGCATGTATCCTCTGTCCGACTGTATTAAACTGAGAATCAACTGAGCAATCTGGTCTCTGTGTCTCTTACTCTGGAGATGAAGATCTCTCACTGCTCTCTCTGTTCTCCATTATAAGAAACTGACTTCAGACCTGTGCATGGAAACACTGAGAACAAATCATTCAGAACATTTAAAATATCCCAGTACAGTACTATCAAATCCCAATATTCAAAGAAATGACGGTTAATATTTGAAGATCGACTTTAATATGATTGTAAAATGGTAAATGGTAAATGGTAAATGGACTGCATTTATATAGCGCTTTCACAGACCCAATGGCCACCAAAGCGCTTTACATGTGGCCTCACATTCACCCATTCACACACCGACGGCGGTTTATACACCGATTATTGTACAATAATATGATATTAGAAGCAGATAAATGAACTTACCGTGATGTGATATTTATGTCTGTTTCAGAACTTCTGACGGAGAATTTACATTTGCAAATGATCTTCTTTACTTTCGGTTTCTCCACAAAGGTGTTTCCTCAGAATGTGCATGCGCAGAGCCTCCGGTGTCAACAACACATAAACCCCGCCCATCTCTCTTCTTCTTCATTTAGTTGTCTGGCGGGGTTAGTTCTATCGTGAAGGATGTTTAGCGCCTCCTGCTGTATACTGGAGTGTGTGACATCACTTCCTCAATCACCTGTTATTCTTTATTTCTATTCATTCCTTTCCACTTACTTCCATTTTAAGTTATTATTTCTCTCAGTTGATTTTTTCTGAAACATTTTTGTAATTAATTTAAACTCATCTTTCAATATACATCACATTTATCTGTGTTCGTTTTATTCTTGAGAAATAGATCATTATAATCTAGTAAATGTGATGTCTTCTGTTTCTGAAGGGTTTCAGTTTCGTTGATTTATGAATATTGTAATATTTTTGGTAAAAAACAGCACAAAATCTGATTAAATGTATTGGGAGAAATCTTTGGATAATAATCATATGATGGCAAAGCCTAAATTAATGTACTATAGTCTCTGAGTGATGTTTCTAAAAAAGAAATATAAAAAAATTGTATTAATATCTTTCTATCTTTCTATAATCTGAATTTCTATAGGAATTTATTACCAGGATAAACACGCTGGATAATCTGAACGGAAACCTCTCTTATCTTGTTTGTAATTAAGCATCTATTGTGAATATTTAAAAAAAGAGCATTGGCGTCTGCTGATTGGCTGATCTTTATTTCCTTTTCTCCAATGAGAATCTCTTTAAAGAACTTTGATTAATATCATAAAATCACTGAAAACAAATGTTCAAAGACAACGAAACAAAAATATGTTCCACTGGGTCAAATGCCTTGTATTGTAGAAGTCTAGACAAAGATAAAACTTTGCTCTGAAAGACTAAAGTTAATCTAATATTATTATAGATGTGTCTATTTTTATAGAGCCAGAGATGCATTATTAGTTATCTCATAACTCTCTGTAATCTCTGGGCAGAAATCTGATTGTATAATCTGGTCATCAGTGTTCAGTAACAGATCGAACACCAGTTTTGAATAAGAAGCGGATCCTTGTGTTTTAGGATCACAGTTTTTTACAGTCGCTACTTCTCAATACTTAGGTCACCTTTTCTTCACACAGTTCTCCTGACCAGCGTTCAGTTCGGCACAGCAGTTCATCTCACACACACACTGCTCTAAAACTACCAGATCACTTCATACATGTCTCAGATCAACACACTCTTCCAGAACACCAGCAAAGGTTGACAGCCGACACACACTTTATCACCCACAAAACAATGACCTAAAAAACACTAACAAGAGGAGCTTTATACAATGTGTTCTCTGTAAAACAAGGACACGTTAAGTCAAGTCATCTTCATTTATATGGCGCTTTTATCAATGTAGATTGTGTCAAAGCTGCTTTACAGAGATAAACGTATAATTTATAATTTAAGGTAACAGATATTGTTTCGGCTTTATAGCGGTTCTTGAATAAAGATATTTTCCAGCTAAAGTTAGTTTTGATTGATTCACTTCCGTCGAAAGGATAATTAGTTATTAAATTAGGGGCCGCTAAGACGACACCGTTCTCTCTACACAGACTTTAAACTGAACCCGTGAGAAACACTGATGGCGCTCACGTGCGCATCAAGAATTAATTCTATAGTTATGTGCGTTTGAATATATGTGCGCATGTTTGTAATTCCCTACAAACCAAGCCTAAACAAACAACTTGTCCTGCCTATAAATTTGATACAGGATTTTATTTTATCACTACGGGGGAGATACGCGAACTTTTCCACAATGCTTTATTACATTTATGCATTTGGCAGACGCTTTTATCCAAAGCGACTTACATTGCATTATCCTATACATTTATACATAGGTATGTGCAATCCCCTGGGATCGAACCCACAATCTTGCGCTGTTAACACAATGCTCTTACCACTGAGCTACAGGAAAGCCACTTTATCTGTAGAGTGGTACAGGGATCCTCCATAGGGAGAGGCTAGTCGGCACTTCAGCGCTGCGCTGTCATCGGGTCCAGGCGAAGGTCCTTCCTCAGATCTGGATCCGGCAGGCTGCGGGAAAACCTCGGGATAAACAAAGACACTAAAATTAGCGTCTAAAATGAGTTATAGAAGTCTATAATGTGTTATGTGTATGCTAGGCCGAAGAGATGTGTTTTTAGTCTAGATTTGAACTGACAGAGTGTGTCTGCTTCCCGGACAATGTTAGGAAGACTGTTCCAGAGTTTTGGTGCTAAGTAGGAAAAGGATCTACCGCCAGCAGTCGATTCTGATATTCTAGGTATTATTAACTGGCCGGAGTTTTGAGATCGCAGTAGACGTGAAGGACTATAATGCGTTAAGATCTCGCTCAAGTACTGCGGAGCTAAACCATTTAGTGCTTTGTAAGTGATCAGCAATATTTTAAAATGTATACGATGTTTAATAGGCAGCCAATGCAGTGTTGACAGAACGGGGCTAATATGGTCATACTTCCTGGTTCTGGTAAGAACTCGAGCTGCTGCGTTTTGAACTAGCTGTAGTTTGTTTATTAAGCGTGCAGGGCAACCACCCAGTAGAGCATTACAATAATCTAGCCTTGAGGTCATGAACGCATCAACTAATTGTTCCGCATTATTCATTGAGAGCATATGACGTAATTTAGATATATTTTTATTTTATATTTCAAAAATGTGGTTTTACAGATACTAGACGCTTGACTTTCAAATGAAAGATTGGTATCAAAGAGCACACACACACACACACACGTTCCTAACCGACGACGAAGACTTAACATAGCATCATCAAGTGTTAGACAGTACTCTAGGTTATTACGTGTGGAAGTTTTTTGTCCAATAATTAGAATCTCTGTTTTTTCAGAATTTAGTAGTAGGAAATTACTAGTCATCCAGTTTTTTATATCCGCTATGCATTCCGTTAATTTTGTGAATTGGTAGGTTTCGTTAGGTTTTGAAGAAATATACAGCTGAGTATCGTCGGCATAACAGTGAAAGCTAATTCCACGTTTCCTAATGATATCTCCTAATGGTAGCATGTACAGAGTGAACAGCAGTTTGAACCGTCAAACGTGGTTGACGTTTAACAGTTTCTGCGCGAGGGAGAATCTTGTGTCTCTCGCGCACATTTACAATCTCTTCATTTATATTAAAAAAAAATATGAACGATAATATTGGTGTTTTTAGGGCCTGGTTGTATAATTGACAGTATTTTAAGCAGATTGAAAACTTTAATTTAAATGCACTTATTACAGCTTTTAAAAACCTAAACTTAAACCTTGTTCTGGCTCTGTTTCCTTATTACCAATACCTTACATTAACATTTTACGTTTTATTGACTTAATATTTTTAAACAAGCATAAAATGTAAATATCATTAAATGTAATTCTATAAAGTTTTTTTTTTAAATTAACTGATAATAAACGGACTTTAGTGATACTCTAGTACAATTTACACAAATGTAAAGAGAAACCAAACAATAATAAAAAGAGTCAGTGATCACATTTACCACCATAAACTTTAATTTAATCCTTCAAATCTGAGAAAAATCAAGAAATCCCTGAATACTGCACCAGAATCCATACTTTAGTGATTATGAAAAAATAGACAATTTCAGCAAAATCAACAGAAATACTTTTTTCTTAACAGTGTTTCTCTTTAAACCCCCATAAAGTCCAAATGTGCTGCTGAGAATCAGAGGAACATCTTCATTGATCGCTCACGTCTGTAAAGACAATCATTATCACCAGAACATGAAATATGAGCTGGACGTGTTCTTGAGCGGTTCGTGAGATTCTGCCATGATCTCGGTCCGTCACTCATCAGGAAGCCTCACACTTCCCTTCTTGTCTTTCTGACACTTCCTGCTGCAGTCTATGAAGCTCCGCCCCCAGCAGGGACGCTGACTCCGCCCCTCTGCCTGACTCCTCCCAGGGGGCGTGGCTAGTGTGCTGCAGAACGAATCGCAGTAGGTTGGGAACCGTCATGGGCGTGTTTTCTGGAAACTTGACACTCATCTGCTTCCTGTGGAAGACAGTAACGACAGTAACGTGTGCGAGAATATTTACACCGTACGGAAAAGAGTTTTACGCTTTATGATGGGGTTTTTGAACCTGTGTCGGGGGAAGAGCAGCACGGAGGGCAGATGATCCACCATAAACTCCCAGGGCAGATCATTACGGCCAACATCCACTCTGAAAACAAGAACATTTACAAACGCACATGATTATTACTGCAGAGCAACTGCAAGCGCTGAATATACGGTAATGTGAAGCTAATGTGAAGTGTTTGCAGGAGCAGTTCCACACCTGGCCACCATGATGACGCCGTTTCCCTGGAACAGACGGGCCAGTTGAAGAAACACGTGATTGAGAAGCGAGCAGAAGCCACACCAGGCCGAATAATACAACAGCAGCACGTCCTGATGAGACAGAGAGAAGATCACAGGGTCTGTTGTGTGAACGCTAATATAGTCATCGTTCTTGGTGTGGACGCTAATATAGTCATCGTTCTTGGTGTGGACGCTAATATAGTCATCGTTCTTGGTGTGGACGCTAATATAGTCATCGCTCTTGGTGTGGACGCTAATATAGTCATCGCTCTTGGTGTGGACGCTAATATAGCCATCGCTCTTGGTGTGGACGCTAATATAGTCATCGTTCTTGGTGTGGACGCTAATATAGTCATCGTTCTTGGTGTGGACGCTAATATAGCCATCGCTCTTTGTGTGGACGCTAATATAGCCATCGCTCTTGGTGTGGACGCTAATATAGTCATCGTTCTTGGTGTGAACGCTAATATAGTCATCGCTCTTGGTGTGGACGCTAATATAGCCATCGTTCTTGGTGTGAACGCTAATATAGCCATCGCTCTTGGTGTGGACGCTAATATAGTCATCGCTCTTGGTGTGGACGCTAATATAGTCATCGCTCTTGGTGTGGACGCTAATATAGCCATCGTTCTTGGTGTGAACGCTAATATAGCCATCGCTCTTGGTGTGGACGCTAATATAGTCATCGTTCTTGGTGTGGACGCTAATATAGCCATCGTTCTTGGTGTGGACGCTAATATAGTCATCGCTCTTGGTGTGAACGCTAATATAGTCATCGTTCTTGGTGTGGACGCTAATATAGTCATCGCTCTTGGTGTGAACGCTAATATAGTCATCGTTCTTGGTGTGGACGCTAATATAGTCATCGTTCTTGGTGTGGACGCTAATATAGTCATCCCTCTTGGTGTGGACGCTAATATAGTCATCGCTCTTGGTGTGAACGCTAATATAGTCATCGCTCTTGGTGTGGACGCTAATATAGTCATCGCTCTTGGTGTGAACGCTAATATAGTCATCGCTCTTGGTGTGAACGCAAATATAGTCATCGTTCTTGGTGTGGACGCTAATATAGTCATCGTTCTTGGTGTGGACGCTAATATAGCCATCGCTCTTGGTGTGAACGCTAATATAGCCATCGCTCTTGGTGTGGACGCTAATATAGTCATCGCTCTTGGTGTGGACGCTAATATAGTCATCGCTCTTGGTGTGGACGCTAATATAGTCATCGCTCTTGGTGTGAACGCTAATATAGTCATCGCTCTTGGTGTGGACGCTAATATAGCCATCGTTCTTGGTGTGGACGCTAATATAGCCATCGCTCTTGGTGTGGACGCTAATATAGTCATCGCTCTTGGTGTGGACGCTAATATAGCCATCGCTCTTGGTGTGAACGCTAATATAGTCATCGCTCGTGGTGTGGACGCTAATATAGTCATCGCTCTTGGTGTGAACGCTAATATAGCCATCGCTCTTGGTGTGGACGCTAATATAGCCATCGCTCTTGGTGTGGACGCTAATATAGTCATCGCTCTTGGTGTGGACGCTAATATAGTCATCGCTCTTGGTGTGAACGCTAATATAGTCATCGCTCTTGGTGTGGACGCTAATATAGTCATCGCTCTTGGTGTGGACGCTAATATAGCCATCGCTCTTGGTGTGAACGCTAATATAGTCATCGCTCTTGGTGTGGACGCTAATATAGTCATCGCTCTTGGTGTGGACGCTAATATAGCCATCGTTCTTGGTGTGGACGCTAATATAGCCATCGCTCTTGGTGTGGACGCTAATATAGTCATCGCTCTTGGTGTGGACGCTAATATAGTCATCGCTCTTGGTGTGAACGCTAATATAGTCATCGCTCTTGGTGTGGACGCTAATATAGTCATCGCTCTTGGTGTGAACGCTAATATAGCCATCGCTCTTGGTGTGAACGCTAATATAGTCATCGCTCTTGGTGTGGACGCTAATATAGTCATCGCTCTTGGTGTGGACGCTAATATAGTCATCGCTCTTGGTGTGAACGCTAATATAGTCATCGCTCTTGGTGTGGACGCTAATATAGCCATCGTTCTTGGTGTGGACGCTAATATAGCCATCGCTCTTGGTGTGGACGCTAATATAGTCATCGCTCTTGGTGTGAACGCAAATATAGTCATCGTTCTTGGTGTGGACGCTAATATAGCCATCGCTCTTGGTGTGAACGCTAATATAGCCATCGCTCTTGGTGTGGACGCTAATATAGTCATCGCTCTTGGTGTGGACGCTAATATAGTCATCGCTCTTGGTGTGGACGCTAATATAGTCATCGCTCTTGGTGTGAACGCTAATATAGTCATCGCTCTTGGTGTGGACGCTAATATAGCCATCGTTCTTGGTGTGGACGCTAATATAGCCATCGCTCTTGGTGTGGACGCTAATATAGTCATCGCTCTTGGTGTGGACGCTAATATAGCCATCGCTCTTGGTGTGAACGCTAATATAGTCATCGCTCTTGGTGTGGACGCTAATATAGTCATCGCTCTTGGTGTGAACACTAATATAGTCATCGCTCTTGGTGTGGACGCTAATATAGTCATCGTTCTTGGTGTGAACGCTAATATAGCCATCGCTCTTGGTGTGGACGCTAATATAGCCATCGCTCTTGAACGCTAATATAGCCATCGTTCTTGGTGTGGACGCTAATATAGCCATCGCTCTTGGTGTGGACGCTAATATAGTCATCGCTCTTGGTGTGAACGCTAATATAGCCATCGTTCTTGGTGTGGACGCTAATATAGCCATCGCTCTTGGTGTGGACGCTAATATAGTCATCGCTCTTGGTGTGGACGCTAATATAGTCATCGCTCTTGGTGTGGACGCTAATATAGTCATCGTTCTTGGTGTGGACGCTAATATAGTCATCGCTCTTGGTGTGAACGCTAATATAGTCATCGTTCTTGGTGTGGACGCTAATATAGCCATCGTTCTTGGTGTGGACGCTAATATAGTCATCGCTCTTGGTGTGGACGCTAATATAGTCATCGTTCTTGGTGTGGACGCTAATATAGTCATCGTTCTTGGTGTGGACGCTAATATAGTCATCGCTCTTGGTGTGAACGCTAATATAGTCATCGTTCTTGGGTGTGAACACTAATATAGCCATCGTTCTTGGTGTGAACGCTAATATAGTCATCGTTCTTGGTGTGGACGCTAATATAGTCATCGTGCTTGGTGTGGACGCTAATATAGTCATCGCTCTTGGTGTGAACGCTAATATAGTCATCGCTCTTGGTGTGGACGCTAATATAGCCATCGCTCTTGGTGTGGACGCTAATATAGTCATCGCTCTTGGTGTGGACGCTAATATAGTCATCGTGCTTGGTGTGGACGCTAATATAGTCATCGTTCTTGGTGTGTGGACGCTAATATAGCCATCGTTCTTGGTGTGAACGCTAATATAGTCATCGCTCTTGGTGTGAACGCTAATATAGTCATCGTTCTTGGTGTGGACGCTAATATAGTCATCGCTCTTGGTGTGGACGCTAATATAGTCATCGCTCTTGGTGTGGACGCTAATATAGCCATCGCTCTTGGTGTGGACGCTAATATAGTCATCGTTCTTGGTGTGAACGCTAATATAGTCATCGTGCTTGGTGTGGACGCTAATATAGTCATCGTTCTTGGTGTGGACGCTAATATAGCCATCGTTCTTGGTGTGAACGCTAATATAGTCATCGCTCTTGGTGTGAACGCTAATATAGTCATCGTTCTTGGTGTGGACGCTAATATAGTCATCGCTCTTGGTGTGGACGCTAATATAGTCATCGCTCTTGGTGTGGACGCTAATATAGTCATCGCTCTTGGTGTGGACGCTAATATAGTCATCGTTCTTGGTGTGGACGCTAATATAGTCATCGTTCTTGGTGTGAACGCTAATATAGCCATCGTTCTTGGTGTGGACGCTAATATAGCCATCGCTCTTGGTGTGGACGCTAATATAGTCATCGCTCTTGGTGTGGACGCTAATATAGTCATCGCTCTTGGTGTGGACGCTAATATAGTCATCGTTCTTGGTGTGAACGCTAATATAGCCATCGTTCTTGGTGTGGACGCTAATATAGTCATCGTTCTTGGTGTGGACGCTAATATAGCCATCGTTCTTGGTGTGGACGCTAATATAGCCATCGCTCTTGGTGTGGACGCTAATATAGTCATCGCTCTTGGTGTGAACGCTAATATAGCCATCGTTCTTGGTGTGGACGCTAATATAGCCATCGCTCTTGGTGTGGACGCTAATATAGTCATCGCTCTTGGTGTGGACGCTAATATAGTCATCGCTCTTGGTGTGGACGCTAATATAGTCATCGTTCTTGGTGTGGACGCTAATATAGTCATCGCTCTTGGTGTGAACGCTAATATAGTCATCGTTCTTGGTGTGGACGCTAATATAGCCATCGTTCTTGGTGTGGACGCTAATATAGTCATCGCTCTTGGTGTGGACGCTAATATAGCCATCGCTCTTGGTGTGGACGCTAATATAGCCATCGCTCTTGGTGTGGACGCTAATATAGTCATCGCTCTTGGTGTGGACGCTAATATAGTCATCGTTCTTGGTGTGGACGCTAATATAGTCATCGTTCTTGGTGTGGACGCTAATATAGTCATCGCTCTTGGTGTGAACGCTAATATAGTCATCGTTCTTGGTGTGAACACTAATATAGCCATCGTTCTTGGTGTGAACGCTAATATAGTCATCGTTCTTGGTGTGGACGCTAATATAGTCATCGTGCTTGGTGTGGACGCTAATATAGTCATCGCTCTTGGTGTGGAACGCTAATATAGTCATCGCTCTTGGTGTGGACGCTAATATAGCCATCGCTCTTGGTGTGGACGCTAATATAGTCATCGCTCTTGGTGTGGACGCTAATATAGTCATCGTGCTTGGTGTGGACGCTAATATAGTCATCGTTCTTGGTGTGGACGCTAATATAGCCATCGTTCTTGGTGTGAACGCTAATATAGTCATCGCTCTTGGTGTGAACGCTAATATAGTCATCGTTCTTGGTGTGGACGCTAATATAGTCATCGCTCTTGGTGTGGACGCTAATATAGTCATCGCTCTTGGTGTGGACGCTAATATAGCCATCGCTCTTGGTGTGGACGCTAATATAGTCATCGTTCTTGGTGTGAACGCTAATATAGTCATCGTGCTTGGTGTGGACGCTAATATAGTCATCGTTCTTGGTGTGGACGCTAATATAGCCATCGTTCTTGGTGTGAACGCTAATATAGTCATCGCTCTTGGTGTGAACGCTAATATAGTCATCGTTCTTGGTGTGGACGCTAATATAGTCATCGCTCTTGGTGTGAACGCTAATATAGTCATCGTTCTTGGTGTGGACGCTAATATAGTCATCGCTCTTGGTGTGAACGCTAATATAGCCATCGTTCTTGGTGTGAACGCTAATATAGCCATCGTTCTTGGTGTGAACGCTAATATAGCCATCGTTCTTGGTGTGAACGCTAATATAGTCATCGTTCTTGGTGTGGACGCTAATATAGCCATCGTTCTTGGTGTGAACGCTAATATAGCCATCGTTCTTGGTGTGAACGCTAATATAGCCATCGTTCTTGGTGTGAACGCTAATATAGTCATCGTTCTTGGTGTGAACAGACCGTTATTCTAAATAAATGATTTACTTCGCTGTGTCAGGCTGGTTGTGCGCTATATGTTCCCTGTACTCGAAGTTAATAAACGCATTAGAAAGAAGAGCCGATCTCACCCTCTGGGAGTCCATGACGGTGTCCAGGAAGCTGTCTGAGGTCACTTCCTGTATGAGGGACTGAGTGTGCTGATGTTGTTTGTGTCCCACCAGATGTCTGTGTAAAGGACTGAAGGAGACGCTGAAGTTCTGGATGAAATCTTCTGCTCCACACACAGAGAGAGAGAACAGCAATTATAACCGGTGCAGTGTGACGTGTGTGTGAGTGTGTGTCCTGAGATTCCTCACAAGGAAAATATTAGATATCCAGTGTTTATTAAACTTTGTGAATAAACATAATAAAATTGTGTTTTTTTCATGTAAAAGTGCAGTAAGTTTTGTGTGATGGGAAGGGTTCTCAAACTTTTTAGAGGGGCGTACACCCTGAGGCTTTTAACATCCTTCTGCGTTAAGGTTTAAATAATGTCTAGTCAGAGTTTAAATCTATGCACAATCTGTCTGAATTTTAACTGCTGATGTGTGTGTGAGTGTGTGTACCCAGTGAGTCGGTGTGCTTGAGCACGTAGTGCGTCTCGTCTCGGAGGTTGATGATGGTGATGAAGGGCCGGCCGCTGTGATTGGTCGCCCCGAGTCGCTGTGCCAGTGTCCAGTGCAGTGCGGCGTCCAGCATGTAGAAGCGCAGCGTGTTGTTGGTTCGGCACTGAAGGCCAGTGATGGAGCCAGGGATGGGTCTCGGGACGCTCCTGCAACACACACTGCTCCGGCCGGACGGACTGTACGAGCTCTGGACGCTCCTGCAGGGGGCGCTGGAGAGCTGGACGTGCTCCACACACACACTCAGAGCCCAGCAGTGAGACACACACAGCTCACACACACTCGCTTCAGCGCCGGACGCCAGCAGGGACTGACAGCAGCGCGGGACAGAAGGACCGTCCTCGGAGCCGCAGGAGTGATAACGCAACGCCACATCAGTCACCTGACACACACAGAACACACCGCTCATGTGATCCTTACACACAAACACTTCACTGGCAAACATCTGCTAGAACAACGACATAAACACAGCAAGCGGACTTCATGAAGGACAAATCAGTGCTTATGAGGCAGCAGATGACGTTCGAGTCGAGTTCATGTCGTAGTCTTCTTTAGGTTTTAGTTCTATAGGCCGGGTTTGGCTTCATCTCACGCATGTATGTATTCAGAAACCCAGAGATCAGTATTTCCCATCCAGGGAACTAGGGGTGGGCGATACACCAGGATAACTCTGTCCACCGGTGGAGATTATGGACTATCGTCTCTATCGCAGTCAAGTACACGGACCACAAGCAATGAAGCCGCTGGAAGGCGGATGGAAAGCCAGTAGATCCACGTTTACAGGCGATTATCAACTTCTTGTCATATATATTATTACCATTTTCTAAACTACAGCAAATAAACTGTGATAATGTGAGAAATGCTAAAGGTGTCTGAATACATTTAGGTTTGACTGGAATATTTGCCCATTCTTCCTTACAGAATTGCTCAAGTTCAGTCTTATTCTGTGCGTGACTAGCGTAAATCAAGCAAGCTAGTGCGCATAGGCCACGAAGTGCTGGCGGAATAACACATTAGCGGACCGGAGGGAACAACATGGAATTTTATCCAGAAAACGTATTGCACAAAATAAACTCAAGCACTTTCAAGGACCCGTATCTGTGTGTTTATTTTCAAAAACTTTCCAGAGCCTTGATTTTTTTGTTTCAGATTCACAAACTTTCCAGGATTTCAAGGACCGTGGGGACGCAGGTTTTCCTCAAACGTTTGGATGTACTTGGCAGCATCCATTTTCCCTTCAGTCCTGACCAGCTGCCCCGTTTCCAGGGCGTGATGTGACAAAGGTGGAGGCTCTCGCAGGACATGAAGACTTTCTATAGACCTTAAGCGCCAGAGGAACAAGGGCGCAGCATCTTTAGAGTATTGTCTTTGAACTTCTGTTTTGCAGTCGCACTGTGTATTTCAATGGGATCGCTGTCCAGGAGTAACTAGCTGAAGTGGATTGACTTAATGTAAAGTTAACGAAAGTTCTCATGAGGATTGTAATGTTAGAAGCAGATGTCTGAACAAATATCAGTCGACCGGGAAAATGTTAAAACGAGCCGTTCATTCATAAATACGCAAGATCGCTCGCTGTGAAAATACAGACCGGAAGACAAAAGACAACGAGCGCAGTGCTGAAAAGGGGCGGGGCAACATGAGGTCTATAGAGCTGGTAAGTCCCGCCCCTTCCGTAAAACCCCGCTGGACCTCAAAGTTGAAAAACCGTCAATGCAAGTGAATGGGAGAAAATAATTATTTTCTGGTCCCGTTTGAATTGTGCCATGAATGTGAACATATGTTGTCTGTGAATTTTTTATATAATCTTTCATGTTACAAGTTTGACAGTATATGGTATGATTCGTCGGCTAGCAGTTGTGGAAAAGACATAACGAGAAAGACTACATGTCGCCTATGTGACGACTCCTTAAACTAGCTGCTGACTTTATTGCCCCTGTTCTAACCCATATCATTAACCTCAGTTTTATCTGCTGTACCTGCCCACAGGCATGGAAGCAGGCTAAAATAGTTCCTGTGCCCAAAGATAAAAAACTGCCTTTCTCTGGTCCCAACAGCCGTCCGATAAGTATATTACCTGTATTATCGAAAATAATGGAATCTATAGTATACGATCTAATTAATAACTATTTTTATACAAATGATTTATTAACAGATTTTCAGCATGCATACAGAAAGTCACTCCACTGCCACTGCACTGACTCACATGTCTGATGATTGGCTTAGAGAGACTGAAAAGAGAAATATTACAGGTGTTGTATTTTTAGATTTTTCGGCTGCCTTTGACATCATAGATCATGACTTGTTATTAACAAAATTATCTTGTTATGGTTTTGAGCAGTCAGCAATCGCATGGATGTACAGTTATTTGTCAAACAGAACACAGACACTGTTTTTTAATGGCAGTCTCTCAGGTATCAGAAATATCACATGTGGAGTACCCCAAGGCAGTTGTCTGGGTCCATTATTATTTAATATTTTTACTAATGATTTACCGTATATTTTAAACAAGGCTAACATTGTCATGTACGCTGATGATTCAACTATATATACATCAGCAAGTACACATATGGAATTAGAAACTGTTCTAAATATAGAATTACAATATGTAGTAGATTGGATCAAATTAAATAAACTGGCATTAAACACAGTAAAAACTAACTGCATGATTTTAGGTTCAAATTATAACATTAATCAAAATCCTGTAATTAATATTAAAATTAATAACGCAATTATTGAACAGGTGCATGAGACTAGACTGCTGGGTGTAATAGTTGACTCTAGATTATCATGGAAAAAACATAATAATATTATTGCAAAAATGGGAAGAGGTATATCTATTATGAGAAGACATGCACATTTTTTGACTACAAATATGAATTATGCGATGAAAGCACTAACATTGACATACCTCGACTATTGCTCAGCAGTTTGGTCGAATGCCACTGGTGAATATATTAATAAATTACAACTTATACAGAATAGAGCAGCTCGTGTAGTACTTAGGTGCAGCTATAGGAGAAATATTATATTAATGCACAAAGATCTTAATTGGTTGTTGGTTGAAGATAGACTATTGTATTCACTGTTTATTTTCATAAGAAACATTTCCATCTCAAAATTGCCTTCTGTTTTGTTCAAGCATCTTTCTTTTAGTGTAGGCAATCATCAGTACAGTACCAGACATGCAACTAAAGGCAACTTCACCTTACCCATAGCAAGAACAAATGCCATAAAAAACACCGTTATGTTCAGAGGTATGAAGGAATGGAATAAACTGCCGAAACATATCATGCTTACTAACAATGCTAATAAATTTAAATTAAATGTAAAACAGCATCTATCAAAATAATACATCTGACTGTTTATATTTATTTATTTATAGATGTGTGTGAATATGTATGTACATGCACATGTGTAGAATGTGTTTTTATGTGTGTATATCTCATGCCCGTATGAGGGTA
>JARPMJ010007069.1:27500-46345 GCA_033366665.1 Phoxinus dragarum
CACGCAGGACACGCATCATCACACGCAGGACACGCATCATCACACGCAGAACACGCATCACACACAGGACACACATCATCACACACAGGACACGCATCATCACACGCAGGACACGCATCATCACACGCAGGACACGCATCATCACACGCAGGACACGCATCATCACACGCAGGACACGCATCATCACACGCAGGACACGCATCATCACACGCAGGACACGCATCATCACACGCAGGACACGCATCATCACACGCAGGACACGCATCATCACACGCAGGACACGCATCCAGGACACGCATCATCACACGCAGGACACGCATCATCACACACAGGACACGCATCATCACACACAGGACACGCATCATCACACGCAGGACACGCGTCATCACACGCAGGACACGCATCATCACACGCAGGACACGCATCATCACACGCAGGACACGCATCATCACACGCAGGACACGCATCATCACACGCAGGACACGCATCACCACACGCAGGACATGCATCATCACACGCAGGACACGCATCATCACACGCAGGACACGCGTCATCACACGCAGGACACGCGTCATCACACGCAGGACACGCGTCATCACACGCAGGACACGCGTCATCACACGCAGGACACGCGTCATCACACGCAGGACACGCATCATCACACGCAGAACACGCATCATCACACGCAGGACACGCATCATCACACACAGGACACGCGTCATCACACACAGGACACACATCATCACACGCAGGGACACGCATCATCACACGCAGGACACGCATCATCACACGCAGGACACGCGTCATCACACGCAGGGACACGCGTCATCACACACAGGACACGCATCATCACACACAGGACACGCATCATCACACACAGGACACGCATCATCACACACAGGACACGCATCATCACACGCAGGACACGCATCATCACACGCAGGACACGCGTCATCACACGCAGGACACGCATCATCACACGCAGGACACGCATCATCACACGCAGGACACGCGTCATCACACACAGGACACGCATCATCACACACAGGACACGCATCATCACACACAGGACACGCATCATCACACGCAGGACACGCATCATCACACGCAGGACACGCATCATCACACGCAGGACACGCGTCATCACACGCAGGACACGCGTCATCACACGCAGGACACGCATCATCACACGCAGAACACGCATCATCACACGCAGGACACGCATCATCACACACAGGACACGCGTCATCACACACAGGACACACATCATCACACGCAGGACACGCATCATCACACGCAGGACACGCATCATCACACGCAGGACACGCGTCATCACACGCAGGACACGCGTCATCACACACAGGACACGCATCATCACACACAGGACACGCATCATCACACACAGGACACGCATCATCACACACAGGACACGCATCATCACACGCAGGACACGCATCATCACACGCAGGACACGCATCATCACACGCAGGACACGCATCATCACACGCAGGACACGCATCATCACACGCAGGACACGCATCATCACACGCAGGACACGCATCATCACACGCAGGACACGCATCATCACACACAGGACACGCGTCATCACACGCAGGACACGCATCATCACACACAGGACACGCGTCATCACACACAGGACACGCATCATCACACACAGGACACGCGCCATCACACACAGGACACGCATCATCACACACAGGACACGCATCATCACACGCAGGACACGCATCAGGACACGCGTCATCACACGCAGGACACGCATCATCACACGCAGGACACGCATCATCACACACAGGACACGCGTCATCACACACAGGACACGCGTCATCACACACAGGACACGCATCATCACACGCAGGACACGCAACAGGACACACATCATCACACGCAGGACACGCATCATCACACGCAGGACACGCATCATCACACGCAGGACACGCGTCTTCACACGCAGGACACGCGTCATCACACGCAGGACACGCATCATCACACGCAGGACACGCATCATCACACGCAGGACACGCGTCATCACACGCAGGACACGCATCATCACACGCAGGACACGCATCATCACACGCAGGACACGCATCATCACACGCAGGACACGCATCATCACACGCAGGACACGCGTCATCACACGCAGGACACGCTTCATCACACGCAGGACACGCATCATCACACGCAGGACACGCATCATCACACGCAGGACACGCGTCATCACACACAGGACACGCGTCATCACACGCAGGACACGCTTCATCACACGCAGGACACGCATCATCACACGCAGGACACGCATCATCACACGCAGGACACGCATCATCACACGCAGGACACGCTTCATCACACGCAGGACACGCATCATCACACGCAGGACACGCATCATCACACGCAGGACACGCATCATCACACGCAGGACACGCATCATCACACGCAGGACACGCATCATCACACACAGGACACGCATCATCACACGCAGGACACGCATCATCACACACAGGACACGCATCATCACACACAGGACACGCGTCATCACACACAGGACACGCATCATCACACACAGGACACGCATCATCACACGCAGGACACGCATCATCACACGCAGGACACGCATCATCACACGCAGGACACGCATCATCACACGCAGGACACGCATCATCACACGCAGGACACGCATCATCACACGCAGGACACGCATCATCACACACAGGACACGCATCATCACACGCAGGACACGCATCATCACACGCAGGACACGCATCATCACACGCAGGACACGCATCATCACACGCAGGACACGCATCATCACACGCAGGACACGCATCATCACACGCAGAACACGCATCACACACAGGACACACATCATCACACACAGGACACGCATCATCACACACAGGACACGCATCATCACACGCAGGACACGCATCATCACACGCAGGACACGCATCATCACACGCAGGACACGCATCATCACACGCAGAACACGCATCACACACAGGACACACATCATCACACACAGGACACGCATCATCACACACAGGACACGCATCATCACACACAGGACACGCATCATCACACACAGGACACGCATCATCACACGCAGGACACGCATCATCACACGCAGGACACGCATCATCACACGCAGGACACGCATCATAACACACAGGACACGCATCATAACACACAGGACACGCATCATCACACGCAGGACACGCATCATCACACGCAGGACACGCATCATCACACGCAGGACACGCATCATCACACGCAGGACACGCGTCATCACACGCAGGACACGCATCATCACACGCAGGACACGCATCATCACACACAGGACACGCAGAACACGCATCATCACACACAGGACACGCATCATCACACGCAGGACACGCATCATCACACGCAGGACACGCATCATCACACGCAGGACACGCATCATCACACGCAGGACACGCATCATCACACGCAGGACACGCATCATCACACGCAGGACACGCATCATAACACACAGGACACGCATCATAACACACAGGACACGCATCATCACACGCAGGACACGCATCATCACACGCAGGACACGCATCATCACACGCAGGACACGCATCATCACACGCAGGACACGCGTCATCACACGCAGGACACGCATCATCACACGCAGGACACGCATCATCACACACAGGACACGCAGAACACGCATCATCACACACAGGACACGCATCATCACACGCAGGACACGCATCATCACACGCAGGACACGCATCATCACACGCAGGACACGCATCATCACACGCAGGACACGCATCATCACACGCAGGACACGCATCATCACACGCAGGACACGCATCATCACACACAGGACACGCAGAACACGCATCATCACACACAGGACACGCGTCATCACACACAGGACACGCATCATCACACACAGGACACGCATCATCACACACAGGATACGCATCATCACACGCAGGACACGCATCATCACACGCAGGACACGCATCATCACACGCAGGACACGCATCATCACACGCAGGACACGCAGGACACATAAAAAATGAACATATATCGGCCGATACCGATATGGTGGCAGATACATCATGCATTCCTAGTTTATATGAAGCGTAGCTGAACGCCTCACCTGTGCCGTGAGCCGCAGCGCCACCTGCTGGAGGACCCGTCGTGCAGTGACGCAGTGAGCGCACCAGGGGGCGTAGTAGAACAGCACTGACACATCCGCCTCCTCCCGCAGGAGATCCGCCTCCTCCAGCTGACCCAGGAACAGGTCCCGCACCGGCCCGTCCGCGGGGAAGAAGCGGCCCGGCGCCCGCGCCAGCGCCACCACCGGCTTCTCCCGCCTGACACACACACACAGACAGACACACACACACAGAGAGCAGTAATATGATATATTATAGTCATATTCTACAGTATATTACCCGCAGGTGAGTGTTATGGGCAGGATAAGAGCACAGATGAGCAGTATATGATATATTATAGTCATATTCTACAGTATATTACCCGCAGGTGAGTGTTATAGGCAGGATAAGAGCACAGATGAGCAGTATATGATATATTATAGTCATATTCTACAGTATATTACCCGCAGGTGAGTGTTATAGGCAGGATAAGAGCACAGATGAGCAGTATATGATATATTATAGTCATATTCTACAGTATATTACCCGCAGGTGAGTGTTATGGGCAGGATAAGAGCACAGGTGAGCAGTATATGATATATTATAGTCATATTCTACAGTATATTACCCGCAGGTGAGTGTTATAGGCAGGATAAGAGCACAGATGAGCAGTATATGATATATTATAGTCATATTCTACAGTATATTACCCGCAGGTGAGTGTTATGGGCAGGATAAGAGCACAGATGAGCAGTATATGATATATTATAGTCATATTCTACAGTATATTACCCGCAGGTGAGTGTTATGGGCAGGATAAGAGCACAGATGAGCAGTATATGATATATTATAGTCATATTCTACAGTATATTACCCGCAGGTGAGTGTTGTGGGCAGGATAAGAGCACAGATGAGCAGTATATGATATATTATAGTCATATTCTACAGTATATTACCCGCAGGTGAGTGTTATGGGCAGGATAAGAGCACAGATGAGCAGTATATGATATATTATAGTCATATTCTACAGTATATTACCCGCAGGTGAGTGTTGTGGGCAGGATAAGAGCACAGATGAGCAGTATATGATATATTATAGTCATATTCTACAGTATATTACCCGCAGGTGAGTGTTATAGGCAGGATAAGAGCACAGATGAGCAGTATATGATATATTATAGTCATATTCTACAGTATATTACCCGCAGGTGAGTGTTATAGGCAGGATAAGAGCACAGGTGAGCAGTATATGATATATTATAGTCATATTCTACAGTATATTACCCGCAGGTGAGTGTTATAGGCAGGATAAGAGCACAGATGAGCAGTATATGATATATTATAGTCATATTCTACAGTATATTACCCGCAGGTGAGTGTTATGGGCAGGATAAGAGCACAGATGAGCAGTATATGATATATTATAGTCATATTCTACAGTATATTACCCGCAGGTGAGTGTTATGGGCAGGATAAGAGCACAGATGTGCAGTATATGATATATTATAGTCATATTCTACAGTATATTACCCGCAGGTGAGTGTTATAGGCAGGATAAGAGCACAGATGAGCAGTATATGATATATTATAGTCATATTCTACAGTATATTACCCGCAGGTGAGTGTTATGGGCAGGATAAGAGCACAGATGAGCAGTATATGATATATTATAGTCATATTCTACAGTATATTACCCGCAGGTGAGTGTTGTGGGCAGGATAAGAGCACAGATGAGCAGTATATGATATATTATAGTCATATTCTACAGTATATTACCCGCAGGTGAGTGTTATGGGCAGGATAAGAGCACAGATGTGCAGTATATGATATATTATAGTCATATTCTACAGTATATTACCCGCAGGTGAGTGTTATGGGCAGGATAAGAGCACAGATGTGCAGTATATGATATATTATAGTCATATTCTACAGTATATTACCCGCAGGTGAGTGTTATGGGCAGGATAAGAGCACAGATGAGCAGTATATGATATATTATAGTCATATTCTACAGTATATTACCCGCAGGTGAGTGTTATGGGCAGGATAAGAGCACAGATGAGCAGTATATGATATATTATAGTCATATTCTACAGTATATTACCCGCAGGTGAGTGTTATGGGCAGGATAAGAGCACAGATGAGCAGTATATGATATATTATAGTCATATTCTACAGTATATTACCCGCAGGTGAGTGTTATAGGCAGGATAAGAGCACAGATGTGCAGTATATGATATATTATAGTCATATTCTACAGTATATTACCCGCAGGTGAGTGTTATAGGCAGGATAAGAGCACAGATGTGCAGTATATGATATATTATAGTCATATTCTACAGTATATTACCCGCAGGTGAGTGTTATGGGCAGGATAAGAGCACAGGTGTGCAGTATATGATATATTATAGTCATATTCTACAGTATATTACCCGCATGTGAGTGTTATGGGCAGGATAAGAGCACAGATGAGCAGTATATGATATATTATAGTCATATTCTACAGTATATTACCCGCAGGTGAGTGTTATGGGCAGGATAAGAGCACAGATGAGCAGTATATGATATATTATAGTCATATTCTACAGTATATTACCCGCAGGTGAGTGTTATGGGCAGGATAAGAGCACAGATGAGCAGTATATGATATATTATAGTCATATTCTACAGTATATTACCCGCAGGTGAGTGTTATGGGCAGGATAAGAGCACAGGTGTGCAGTATATATGATATATTATAGTCATATTCTACAGTATATTACCCGCAGGTGAGTGTTATGGGCAGGATAAGAGCACAGATGTGCAGTATATGATATATTATAGTCATATTCTACAGTATATTACCCGCAGGTGAGTGTTATGGGCAGGATAAGAGCACAGATGAGCAGTATATGATATATTATAGTCATATTCTACAGTATATTACCCGCAGGTGAGTGTTATAGGCAGGATAAGAGCACAGATGAGCAGTATATGATATATTATAGTCATATTCTACAGTATATTACCCGCAGGTGAGTGTTATAGGCAGGATAAGAGCACAGATGAGCAGTATATGATATATTATAGTCATATTCTACAGTATATTACCCGCAGGGTGAGCGTTATAGGCAGGATAAGAGCACAGGTGAGCAGTATATGATATATTATAGTCATATTCTACAGTATATTACCCGCAGGTGAGTGTTATAGGCAGGATAAGAGCACAGGTGAGCAGTATATGATATATTATAGTCATATTCTACAGTATATTACCCGCAGGTGAGTGTTATAGGCAGGATAAGAGCACAGGTGAGCAGTATATGATATATTATAGTCATATTCTACAGTATATTACCCGCAGGTGAGTGTTATAGGCAGGATAAGAGCACAGATGAGCAGTATATGATATATTATAGTCATATTCTACAGTATATTACCCGCAGGTGAGTGTTATGGGCAGGATAAGAGCACAGATGTGCAGTATATGATATATTATAGTCATATTCTACAGTATATTACCCGCAGGTGAGTGTTATAGGCAGGATAAGAGCACAGATGAGCAGTATATGATATATTATAGTCATATTCTACAGTATATTACCCGCAGGTGAGTGTTATAGGCAGGATAAGAGCACAGATGAGCAGTATATGATATATTATAGTCATATTCTACAGTATATTACCCGCAGGTGAGTGTTATAGGCAGGATAAGAGCACAGATGAGCAGTATATGATATATTATAGTCATATTCTACAGTATATTACCCGCAGGTGAGTGTTATGGGCAGGATAAGAGCACAGATGTGCAGTATATGATATATTATAGTCATATTCTACAGTATATTACCCGCAGGTGAGTGTTATAGGCAGGATAAGAGCACAGATGAGCAGTATAGCACCACAGCACAACACGGGTCTTCTCGCCATCTGGACCGACACCTGCCGGAGCTGAGCCCGAACCCGCTGCAGCATCACCGAGCCCGGCCCGCTACAGAGACCAGCTCATCCCGGGACAACCGAACCGAACCGGACAGACGCAAAGCGCAAAACACGGCGTGTGTTCAGAGATAAACACACCGCACCGGCCGCTCAAACACACGTCACGCTTCCGGGTTCCCAGAGGGGCGGGGCCATGGCGAGGGAGCGTCTCTAAACTACACCAAAGAACTTATATTGTTCTTCTATACTCTTTGACTACACACACAAACGCGCCATTGTATTAATTTCATTTAGTTGTGAATCCACGAGAATCTAAAATGCTTAAACAGATGATCGAGAATACGGGGGCGTCTTGATTTAAAAACGAAACACACCCAGGCTTTCAGTGTTTGTCGAGAACTAGAGAAGCTCGCTTTCAAAACACTGCTTTGTGAAGCTTCGAAACTTTTGCGAATCATTTGATTCGATTCTTAAGCTTGCGATTCGATTCTGATATCGATTCATTTGGCTATATCAGGTGCAGTAAGGCTATGTTAATGTGTTTTACACGTTCAAACAAATCTCTCTCAACTAATGCTGTGAACACACAGGGAAACCTGTCTATTATTAATTTAATTACACATGGATTTATAGATTTGTACTTAAATTCAGTTTCATCACTGTTATTTACCAAATTCCTCTTAAGGATTTAGTTTAGTAAGTGTAACCTCCACACTGGAGGACAGAGACTCAAGCGGAGGGGTGTGTGACTGTAAACTGAACAGAAGAAGCTCTCTGTGTTGTTGGAGTGAATATTTCTTGTAAGACTGATGTTGTTAAAGTTGTTGAAAACAAAACTAGTGAAAGGAAAACACACATATTGTGTTATTAAGGTGAACAGATTAAATGAGCCTTGGCGTAGTCTCTGTAACACAGGGGGATGGAAAGCTTGGGAACCAAAATATATTCCCTCGTTCACACACGCCACAGAGCATATGATGTTAAATATACCTGTATGAAACCTTCTGCACTCATCCCTCTTCCACATTCATCACAGTTTTTACTTTGATTTGTCTCCCATCCGTTTGTTCAAGTATAAAATGATTGAGATATAAAAACTCTAAGCCTGGCTTCAGCTAGAATGTCATGTTTCATTTCCAGAGCCATGCGTCTCCGCTGGTAGTGGGATCCTCTGAGTCAAGGCTATGTTTGGAAAGCAGGCACGTGCAGGGGGGGGGGGGGGGGGGGGGGGGGGGGGGCTTTGGGTGCTCGAGCCCCTGCCCTTTTTCAAAATTAATCAAAAGTGCCCTTCTCAAACAAATATCATTGATAATATTGTGGTCAATAAAACAAAATGCATTTGCTTATAATTTACATGACAATGTGCACAAGACTAAAGTAGCCTAAATTCACGTTTATTTTTACGTTTCTGTCAGTCTGAGGTGTCGTTGCTATTACGCGTTGCTATGGGTTGCGTCACTTGCGTCAAGTTGTGCGTGCATAGACGTGTGCGTGTCTTGCTTCGGTCTTGATTGACGGTCTCCGTTTTCGAGGGTCTAAAACTCCGGAGTAGTGTGTGGGCGGCAGGCATAACCGTAGCAAAAGTTATGCGTTTTAGAATGAAAATGTACTAGTGTACACGTAGGTATCCCACACAGTCTGCTTGGGAACCGATCTTTCAGTGAGTATGGCTCGATGGCAGAAAAAAAAAAGAAGCTTTTTTTTTTTTTTTTTTTTTATAATAAAAGGTTGCGTGTCGATTCAATAAAAAATCCACATAACACATATTTTAAAATATTACTTAATTCGCTGAAGCCTGTTTGTCTGCATAATACACCGACCAATCGTCATCTGGCACAAGAAGTTCAAATATCATTGGACGGTCATTTATAAATACATCATTTGAAAATTACATGGACAGACGAATTTACATTGATCTGAATCTCCGTCGTTGACCTAATATGTTAATTGCCTACAAACCAGCACCAAAATGGTAGCATTAATGGTAAGTATAGTATTCAAGTCATTTGTTTTTTAGTCTATATATTGATACACCGTTTACCATTATGAAACAATCATAGTTTGTTAAAGGAAGCCCAGGCCGACTGCAGGCCTATTATGTGAAGTGTAGGCTGCCTGACAACAACACGCAAAATGGTGACTTTATTATTTTAACATTTTTGCACACACACATTTTTGCACACACACTATTTTTTAATTTTATTTAAAGAAGTCCCTTATGCGCTTTAAGCCTGCATTTATTTGATCAAAAATACAGAAAAAAAAACAATTTAAAATAATGGTTTTCTATTTTAATATACTTTTAAAAATATAATTTATTTCTGTGATGCAAAGCACACACACACACACACACACACACACACACACACACACACACACACACACACACATATATATATATATATATATGCCCCTTTTTATATTTGAGCCCCTGCCCCTGAGGAACTCTCTGCATGTTCCTGTTGGAAAGATTAAGGAAATAGATAAAGACTGTGAGATAGATAAAGATATTGGAGAGATGGACAGAAATGCAGATAGTGAGATATGGACAGAGACAGAAAGAGGTTGCTATTGGGTGTTAAATCAGGTGTAGCTTGGTTTAAAAAAGGTGAAGTTTGTCAGAATCTGCAGGGAGAACAGAAAATGTTAATTGACCCTAGCAGGGAGCTTGATTGACAGGTGATCTGACCAATCATACTTCGCCATCCGCCATTTTGTCCGACAGAGCAGTCAGGAGAGTTAGTAGATTAACATGGAGGATTTGAGCTTGTGAAGCGGAGTGTACTGACGCCTTTCCGCGGTTAAAACAACATTCCTTCTGATGTTCATTCATGTTTATTTGATGCTATAAATGAACTAGAAGGAAGAGATGATCGGTTCACGAGCAGCTTTAACTCAGCGATCTGTCACACACATTAAATAGCCACAAAACGCTATTTCTTGTTTACTTTTCTTTTTAAAAAATGACCAAATTTGAAAGTTGAAACTTTGTTTAATATGTTTAATATCAAAAGTAACGAAAAGTAAGCTGGTCTGTGTCTGTCAGTAGCCGCGTTTCCATTACAGATTTGCGCAAATGTTTTGCGCTTTTATCTAAATATCGATCCAAAACTATTGCGAAATGACGGCGTTTCCATTAACTGATGTTATGCGACTAAAACGTCCTTTTTTCTCTCGCGATAAAGTCATTCCAAAAATCACGGCAGCGACATTGGTTTATATAATCTCACAGCCACCGCATTAGACATTATTATTATTAATGGAGGGAGACGTACGTGTTATCCAAGCATTAATGGCAGGGAAAGACCCTTATATTCCAAACGAAATATAAGGAGTTTCTGGGTGTTTCCCCTCATTTCTGCGCTGAGGTTTTGATTGTGGCATTTCTTTGAAGTTTAGAATCCAGTATTCCTATAGGCTAATTATTGTTTCTTTTATGATTTTAATAAAGAACTCTGTCTTCTATTCCAAACGATCCATGTAGGCTACTTTTGTGTCCATTCGTTTTTTCCTTTTTAAACCCGTAATTGAAAAACGAAAAATAAATGGTTGTCTTTTTAAAACGCAAAGTTGAACACCACAATTTTAATTTGAACTGGCTACACCAACTGCTGCGCCAAAAAGTAAATATCGACGAATTTTCAGATGTTTGTTTAATGACTTTTTTCCCCTTTATTAAACATGTAAAATATTCACAAATTAATATGGAAAACTTGTCGATTTTACTGGTTTTCTAAGGAATTGACATTTTCCCGCAGTGCTGAATAAGAAGAGCCATTAATATTATTAAACTATTGTTTTCTAACTCGGCTAAAAACATCTCCATCTCCGCTGTTAAGCAGACGCGCTTTTAGAGAGAAATGCACCTTTCATACGCATTACATAATCAGAACAAAATGTATTAGCTTTCGATTCGAATTAGACTAAAATATTCTCAGGGTTTCAGATCTGTTTAATTAAGAGAACTAAATTGATTTATATGGTTTATTATTTTAGTGATCAAGATATAATATAAGTTAATTTAAGCATCACATAATAATGTACAGTATGAAAAGCTTCATGCAGTTCATACTACACACATTCATGCTATAACATCTTTTTTTTTTAAGCGGTCCTGAAGTAATTATACAAAATAAGTAGGCTACCCGAGGATGCGATTTCGGACACAGCCATTGTCTCATAAATTAGGAAAATTCTGTCATTGGGAGGGAAAGAGTTAAATTATTAGCATTTTGTAATATCAATGTTAATATACATTTTTTTTTTTTTTCAATACTTCAATATCAGCCAATAACCCACTTGTAAACCCCAATAAGTTGGCAGAACTCAAAACATTTTAGGCAATCAATTGCCTCAAATTTTTTAAGTTCTGAAATTCAAAGTTTAAGTAATTAAAAGATTTTTATTTGTACTTAAACATTTCAAGTTAAAAACAAATGTATGAGTACATTAATTCATACAATTAACTTAAAGCTTTCATGTAATCTCAATGTGAACACTTTTATTAGTATAAACTTAGTTAGGTTTAACAAGCTAATCCACTAACATGCTAATTTGCTAACATATTAGCAATAGTATGTTATACAGAAGCACTTGCTGTATGAGCGCAACAATATAAAGGTATTATTGCCTTTGTTGTGGAAATTATCAATATTCAAAAACCTGGATGAAGGAGACAAAGTCGATTCTCAAAAGTTTAAACAAAGTATTTTATTTCATGCATGAAATGAGACGTTCCCACACAGACAGCGTCTGATATGAGAAGGCCCATGGCATTCTCACGCAGAGAGCATCTGACATGAGAAGGCAAAGGCTAGTCCCTTTCGCCAATGTTATATACTCTAACACATCCTGTGTAAAAAACCTTTGTTACCTTAAACCCAGACTTCTTAGCTCATGGTCTCATGTGCTCATGATCTCATGTCCAACATTATTTTCAATCTAGACAGAACAACTTGTCATGTCAGCAAAAAGTTTCCTGCTACAGATCTCATGTGCTGATCGAAACTGCGCACACACATATTGTCAGCCTTCACATGACTCAGAGAACATTTAGTTCCTGAAAGTTTGTCCTAACTTTTAACATTTCTAAAAGCTTGGTTTTATATCTTTAATAATGTGCTTTTTGCTTATATGATTATATTCCTTTAAATACTTATGAGTAAACAATACATCTTCAATGCTAATAAAAGTTGTACCCATACAAAAGTAAGAGAACTCATTAAAAAGTAAAATTTCCATAACAATCCCCCATATGTTCATTCAAAGAACATACACACAATTTTACATTTACTCTTCCATATTCATTGTAATTTACAACAGGTAAATTTTCCCCATGGTTACTTAATTTTCTAGTCAAACTCATGTTCGCTCTCGTTCTCAATTTCCTCATCATCATCAGCCACTGAAACATTAACTTCACCCTCTGGTACCCTATGTATCATTGTTGTGTATTCCCCTGGATTCATTCTCACCATTGTTACAGTCACTGCCTTAGCAGTGATTCTAGAAATACAATTCATTAAACATGGAATCATCAAAAGAAAAATCAAAATCAAAATCCGATTGGCATAAACGTACTTATTACCCATTTCGTCCATCCCCTGCAGGCCCAAGAACCAATTATCTAGTGAAGATGACATTTCATCTGGAGTGGCTACAGCCATTTTCATGTGTTCTATTATGTCTGATACATTTTGATAGACGTCAGTCAAATTAAAACAACAAGAGGTTCCTAACATTTTGCATATTTTCAAATAAACCTCCGTTCCTATATCTAAAAGTCCTGGATAACAGCACCCCATCCATTTTCTTAGGAAGTGTGGAAAGTGGTTTGACCACAGACCCATACTGTTCCAGCTGTTGTCTCTTGGAGGCCATCGTCGTCACCTGGACATGTGATATTTGTACCATCAGATGTTATACATTTGTTATTATTCATGATTATCGTGGTTTTACAGTGTGCTGTACCAGCCATTATTACCCCTTGTTGCGTCCCTAATTTACATAAACATACGTCGCCTAATTGTGGTTTCACTGCCCATACATTGCCAAAGTCTCTAGTGCTGTGTTCTGATGGGTTCTGACATTTGACTTTCTTTGAAGATATTGATTTGATTTTCTATAGAATTTTTCACATTCAGTAATTGCCACATTGCACATGGAATTAGCCCTATTAATTCTCCTAAATTTTCAGTGATTTTCTTCTAATTCCAAAAACTCTGGCATCATTCTAACATTCTAATTTAATCACCCTGAAGTGAGATATACCCCGCCTCTGGTCCATAGACCCTCTCTGATAGCATCCTGATTACCTCCGTACACATATTGCCCTTGACATGGATCCTTACAAAAATACATGGTCTTACCCCATTTTCCCTTTGTCATTTTCACCTCTATGCTATCATCTCGTGCTAGGCTTACAGCCACACAAATTAAGAGGATAATATTTAGTGACCTATTGCCACACATTACAACCTTGTCAGGCGAGAAAATGTTCTTGTGTGAATGATATCAGTCCCGTTTCTCTATGTATTCTTGGTCTCAGGGCAGGTCTAGTTGATATGATCAGACAGGTTATTCCAATGCCCACGCCGTTAAAGTTCCACAAAGTCCTTGATACAGTTCTGACCACTCGTAAAATTGCTGGATCGTCTCTTACTATTGACTCGTTTGCTCTCCAGTGACGGTGGTTTTCAAATTGGTAACCTACGGGATGACACGTCTCTGGTTAGTCTGATCTCTGTTTGGCACTCGTAAGCTTTGAGTGGGATTCTTCTTCCGTTGCAGCTACCGCATGAGCTAGATCCTCGACTTTCACCGCATTGTGAGTTGTCAGCAAAACCTGGAATGGTCCCTGTCACCTTTTCGCCTTCCAATGCTTTCGTCTCAGATCCTTTATCAACACGAAATCTCCTCGGATGCTGTGCAGGGCCGTCTCAGCTGGCTCTGGAACTGCTGCCTGGACCTGTTTTGAGATATCACAGAACACCTTATCCAGCTCAACACAATATTGCAACATGTCATTTTCACACAGAGTGGTGTCAGGCAATGTTTGAGGATTTTGTGCCTCCCAGTCCATCTTTCTCATTCTCATGTAAGTTAGCTCCTCCTGCTTCCGGATGTACCCAGGAATGTTTCAAATTGAAATTGCACTGTTTACAAAATGTGAACCCTTGTCACTTAATAATTTTTCAGGATTTCCCCATCGTGGGACAATTTTTGTAGGAGCAGTTTTGCCACTCCTTTTGAATCTGCCTTTGTTGTTGGCATGGCTTCTACCCATTCTGAAAACATGTCGACTGCCACTACGCAGTATTTCTTTTTGTCAGATTTTGATAAGTCAATATAATCGAACATTACATTTGAGAATGGTCTTGCGGCCTGGGATGCCCCGCCTGTATCATTGCCTGACCCCTCCCCACATTGTTAGTCCCACAAATCAAACATCTGCTGCAAAAATCTGCTGCCACTGTGGAAAAAAAAAAACTTTGGTAAATCAGTTATTTTGCATAATAGTAAACATCCTCCCTTTTGAGACATGGTCCAATCCATGCATCAAACTTCCATATACCTGAAAGAAATCAGAAGGTAAACATGGTTTATTGGTTGGGGCCCCATTGTCCATTTTCATATTCCCGGCCTGCCTTCCTCCATTTCTCTTTATCATAGGCAGAAGCGTGTTGTTGTATCGCTGCTGTCACCTAGTTCCTCATTCAACCGTATTGCTATGGTTATCTGAACAGGAAGTCGAGCTGCAGCCTTCTCTGCTGATCTGTTTTCTTTTTCAATGGATACTGCATTTTCTTTTTGGTCTATAGTCGGATTTGGTCTTTATTTGAATCGGCTCACAATCTGCAATCAGACCTACATCATATTTTATCAGTAGCCCTTAAACATTTTGGAAACTCTCTCCAACCCGTCTGTTATGACAGGGAGTTGTGTTAAACTCAGTCTGTTTAGTTTCACTTCCTCATCCAACACTGTGACTGCTGTCAAACTTCTGTGTTCTATGACATGGCTGTTTGATATCTTCATTTTGGCAGATCATTCTTTTTGATCTATTATGACCCAGTCGGTCAGTTCATGGCACCTGGCCATGAAGGGACCGCGTCACGCCATTCAGCCTTCACTGGTTTGGCCAGTGATATGAGGCTTGTGCATTTTCCATGTCATAAAACACTGTCTGCTTGTCAGTCAATTTCACATTCAAAACACACCATTGGTCAGTCCAATACACATAGTCAGTCGTCACAATTTCTATGTCAACATTAAATCATTGCTGCGCATATTCATCATCAGGATCAGTGCTGACACGCGAAGTGCAATGTAAATCTCTCATAAATTCAGAAGATGGCAACACTGTCTTGAGCCTTTGTGGTAAGACATGTGTCAGAAATTTGCCATTCATATACAAACAGAGGAGTTTCCTCTGTGCTTTCAATTTCATGCATCATTCTCATGTCAGCAGTCAAGCCCCGATCATCACAGTGAACAAAACACCCAATTTACAAAGTAAATCCCTTCGCATTAAATTCACTGGACATAACTTAGTAATTTAAAAACAATGCTCAATTTTTATTTTTATTTTCCCCCTTCAATTGAACACTCAAGTGTTTTCGAATATGGTTTTATGGCCCACATGACCAGTTGCACCTCTGTAAGAAGTCGTCTTACCAGAGAGTGGAATTGGTTTTTCAAACTCTGTGGCTTTAATTACAAAATTGGAAGCTCCCGTGTCAAGCAGAAATAGTAAAGATACGTCATTAACCGTCATTTCTATCAAGGGTAAAGAAATATGAGTCTTATAGAAAACCCTAGCAAGCAAGTCTTCATTGCATAGAGCAGAATTAGAAAATAAAGGTAAATTATACTCATCAGTTGGAGAGACAGGAACCCCGTCGCTCACCCCCTCCTCCTCCTTTCAATCCGCCTGATCCCCGCCTTCGCCGTGTGGGCATTCATCACGCCAATGTCCTTTTTGTCCACAATGAAAACATTTGTCTGGATCATAGGGCTCTTTGCGTTGTTGTTGAAATGGTTGACAGTTTCGTCCTTTTCCACAACCACGACCTCTCCTCTTCCTCTGCCAGTGCCTCTCTGGTTCATTTGGTGATGGTTGGAGTTGTTGTTGCCCATATACACACCTTGCATTGTCACCAGGGCCAACATGAGGTCTTTGTCTTGCTTGGCTGCGTTGATTTTCTGCTGCACTTTCATGATGTCTTGCGTGTCGTCTCATTTCTGCTGTAGAGGCCATTGCCATCCGACACAGCTCTTTTGAATTGCTTTTGAAATGTCACTGTCCAATCCATCCAAGAACAAAGTCTTTACTTTCATTTTCTGGAGGGTTGCAGAGTGGTGGTATGGTTCTTTGTGTGGTGCGTTAGGAACTGCGTGACCCCGTCCTTCTGCGGCGGGCTGAAATCTGGTTAGGATTGCGAGGGAGTTGGAAGATGAGCCGGATGCATCCTGTCCTCCTCTCTTATTCTCACAAAACAAAAACAAAACAAAACAAACAATGCCATAATAGGGAGAAGAAGAAACAATGTCAGAGCAGTCATTTTTAAGATTGCATAATGCTTTTCTCTATGCGTCTTGTCTTTCTTCTTGACAACGTGAGTCGACCAATTTTGCTTTAGTTTTAGTCAAATGTGACATACTTAACCCCCATTAAACCCATATTGCACTTTGTATGAACCTTTCGAGAAATCAACATGTTCTTCATCTTTCCTTTTTGAATTTTCATTACCCATTTTTATTCTTACAATTTTGTTTGTTCAATTTCCCTATATTAATTAATCAATTTTATTAATTTATATTTGTTGATTAATTTTATTCTTTTATATTTACGTATTAAATTTTATTACTTTATATTTACCTATCAATTTTCCTCGCGCAGTCACCCACGCTCTCCTCTACGTATTAAATTTCCCTCGCGCGGTCACCCACGCCCCGCCAACATCCGTCGATGCAGGTCTTTTAAATTTGCCTAAATTCGTCAATGTAGGTCTTTCCCAGACAACATATGTCTGGTGTTTTGGGAATTTACTAGGCTTATCCCAAAACGTGACTCTTTTAGGCGAAACTTTAATACGCAAATAATTTTCTTATTTACTACGTAAATAATTTTCTCTCACGTCTTGTGAGTCTCACTGTCTGTGAGTTCTTTAATCTTGGGATTGCGTCCACCTAGGTCGTCGTGAGGAGTTGAACAATTCTCTTTCCTTAATGCTTGAGGATTTTGAGCCGTAGAGTGTTCTCTCGGGATGGCCAGTCAACTGTTCTTCCTCACGACGATCATCGGTGTTGCAATAGCATCCTCGTTGCCATTTGTTGTGGAAATTATCAATATTCAAAAACCTGGATGAAGGAGACAAAGTCGATTCTCAAAAGTTTAAACAAAGTATTTTATTTCATGCATGAAATGAGACGTTCCCACACAGACAGCGTCTGATATGAGAAGGCCCATGGCATTCTCACGCAGAGAGCATCTGACATGAGAAGGCAAAGGCTAGTCCCTTTCGCCAATGTTATATACTCTAACACATCCTGTGTAAAAAACCTTTGTTACCTTAAACCCAGACTTCTTAGCTCATGGTCTCATGTGCTCATGATCTCATGTCCAATCTTATTTTCTATCTAGACAGAACAACTTGTCATGTCAGCAAAAGTTTCCTGCTACAGATCTCGTGTGCTGATCGAAAACTGCGCACACACATATTGTCAGCCTTCACATGACTCAGAGAACATTTCGTTCCTGAAGTT
>JARPMJ010007070.1:0-15000 GCA_033366665.1 Phoxinus dragarum
CATCTCAACAATGGTGGGAATACATGTTTTTAATTATTATTCATGCAGCAGTGCATGCTGGGAGTTTTCTACTATACTGGTACCCAGCATGCATTGCGATATAAAACGTTTGATCATCACCATTGTTGAGATTCATACGCTGGTTGTTGATGTCTGTGGGTGCCTGAGTCAAGCAGGAGTTAATACAATTTTAATGCGCTATATGATTTTGAAATTCTTCAGTTGACCTTATTAAAGAAATATTGCTGGATTTCATGGTGTCGATGTTCAGATATATGGTATTAAACCCATAAATTCATAGCTTCCATACAAAAATGAGGAAAAACTCATGAATGATTATGACATCACAAAACCAATAACACTTGATCAACTTCCCCTAGGCTTTTTCTTGCTATAGCAAATGAGTTTTATAAACTCATTGTTACAACAGCAGTCAGAGAGAGATGATTAGACTAAGTTTTTAAGTCAAGGTACAAGAGACCAACTAAAGCAAATACTGATCTCCATCATGGTGATCTTTATTATTAAAACTTTATTATTAACTAAATCCCTGTTCATTCTCAACAAGAACTTGAAATAAATAATGTTAAACTGGTTTCACACTCAGTGTGGCTGGAAGTCAGTTGTAGTTCTTGTGTTTCTCTTTTTTTTTCTGTTCTTGTTTCTCTGTCCTTCAGTGATTCTGCTTATCAGGTGTTCATCAGTGTCTCAATTCACTCACTTCTTTTCATTCAAGTGGACTATATTAGTGAACTAGTGTAGGGAATAGTGAATGAGGGTATAGGGTGTGATTGGGAAAACAGCCTCTGAGTGTCGACTTTGAGCGCTGTTAATTCACAGTATATTCCTGTAGGTATATTCCTGTATATTACTGTTTTAATGGAAAATGGTATGATATTGTAAGAATTTGGGCTTTTTCTACAGTAAGGGCTAACAGTGTAGGTTATTCCCTGATTGAGGGAATGGAGATGTTGGGTTTAAAAACCGACACTAGGGGTCGCTCCTGAGTTTCAATAACCACTGACATATTCAAAAAAGGCCAGTGGAAATGGAGAGGGAAATGGATATTTCACTCCCCAGACATCTGGGTATAAAAGAGGGCCAACATGCTTTACTTGTTCAGGTTTGTGCTGAGGAGCTGAGAAAACGTCTCGACTAAGTCAGCAACAGTTCAGGAGGGACACAACGTCTCCATCAGGCAACCAGGGTTACAACATTAACAGAGACATTCCCTTTCTCTTTGTCACTTTTGATGTTGTGTCGAAATACAGACATAATACAAGCTCTAGGAGTGCAGCTGCTGGATGTGTGCCCAGTAACAAGTGCACTTCGCCCCCTCGCAACCTTCCAGCACAGAGGAACCAATGCAAGAAAAACAGCCTTTAAACAGCATTGTTCTAATTTAGATTTGGGTCTAATTTCAGCTTTAGCTTACCTGGTTGTTTACGCTGGAAAGCATACACCTTCTCAGAGAAAGGAACACATCAGAGGATAAAGGGGAGGTTAGCATGTGGAAAATACATGAACTTACCAAGGGCAAGGATAAGTAGGGAACATTCTCTGTGAAGTGCTCCACACCCTCACAGAACGAAAATATATTTCCATAGATTTATTATCAATATAGCTATTATATGGTGTAAATATACTGAAAGATATATTAAATAATGTATTGCGTTAATATATTGCAATATATTAAATAATATATAGTACAAGTAATTGGTGCTTTTCATACTGTACATTGAAACAAATATGTTTTGTGTATTGGTGTGCGTGTGACGTCATCAACGTGTGGGGAAACAAAGTTAGGAGATAAAAGATGACAAGCTAAATCTGGTGTCTGCGTGGTTTGATCCAAGAAAGGTTACAACATTGGCGACGAGGATGGTGCAACAAAGACTCACACGTTAGTTAAATCTGAGTCGTGCCCCCTAGTGTATTTCAGCTAAAAAAAAAGTTTAGCCTCGAAATAGCGCATTAAATATGGTTCCCAAGTTCGACAGCTACAGCGATCCAGTCACGTTTAGATGGCCAAATGCCGACGGAAAGGGTTTGATCCTGACAGACGATCATTGATCACGAAACTTCTTTACATCATGCCGGGACAGACGTGCAGGATATTTTCTCCATACTCGCTGACACAGAAGGGCCAACAGAACAGACTACGCGCAGGCATTAACAGCACTGAACGCATTTGTGCCTCAGAGCGTTGATACATAATAACAAAGCATAACAAAGCAAACATGGCGTTTGCAAGACAGACGTTTTATCAGCGAAAAGCGGGACAGACTGTGCAACAGTGTATGTTTAAGGCAAGCGGCAAAAGATTGTGATTTTGGAGCTGATAAAGACAATCGAATAAGGGATGTTGTTTTGAGTCGGCGCAACTCCGAATACGTGAGTAGAAAATTGCTGGAGGAAGGAAGGAACGGATTTGACACTTAGTTGCTCGCACTCTAGAAATCATAGCGCAGTGCGAACGTGTTGGTGGAGAACATGCAGCCGAGCTGTGCTATTTCATAACACTGTAGGCTATCAAGACTGGAAAAAGACAAATAGAACGTCCATTAGTCACACAACAAAACCCCGACAGTAAACTGATGCCACACTCTATTCCTGACGTACTCCGAGATCTTGCCCTAGTTCTATTATGAAGGACAAATGGACTTGCAATGGTCTGTCATGTCCAGTGTAGACAGCTGGTCTCGTCCAGTTTAAACACAGTCAGGAGTTCAGATTGTGGTGTGCTGATATTTGTGTGCAGCCCAACTTACCCATCCTTCAAACACATTCTTTTGTGAACAGTTGACCCCCCCCCCCCCCCCCTCCTTTTAAGTCTTTCAGCATTTCAGCATACAGTGTAATTTAAAGCTATCATGTTTTTCTTTTGTTTTTTTTAGTTATTAGGCTTAAAAAAAACTTAAATTATATATTATAGGAAATATACAGAAATGTAATAAAGTTGTCAAACAGTCTGCACTGCATATTATAAATTAAACATAGACTAATCCTTATTAAAGCTAAGTTATTTAGTCAAGAGGAGTGTGTCATTTTCTCTGTTCCCTTTGTTCTGTGATTAAAGGTCCCATATTGTCAAAACGGAAATTTCCTGGCTTTTTTCATGATAACAGAGGTCTAGGGGCTATGAAACTACCATATAAGTTTTTAAACAGTCGATCACAGACAAATGCACACAGCCTGAATAAAGTAGCTGTGCCTTTTCACAACCCGTTGTCACCACCCCCCACCAATGTGTCACTCAGAAAACAACAGGCCAATCAGAAGAGAGGCTCATGAATATTAAGACAGGCCAAAATCGACCCGTTCTTGTCAGAGCTCCTGATAAAGCAGCTGTGAAAAATATATTGAGATGTTTTTTGGTACTTTTACCACAAATATATATTCTTAAGGACATCAAAACGTAAAATAAAACTTCAGAAAGGTGTACAATATGGGACCTTTAAATTAGTGGCTGCTGTCACTTTAAGATATGACGCTAGAGATGCATCTCATTCTCTCACAACTCTTTACGTTCATTTAAGACTTTATTTAACTCATTTAAGACTGCTCTTGTGAGGATACCCTACAAAACGGACATTTTGCCATAATTGTGTGTGTTATTGCTCATTCAAAGCGAAAAAACTCGATTCTGGCGGATGCTGCGTTAATTACGTAAAAAAATTTTAATGCGTTAAACTGGAAAAAATTAATCGCATGCGTTAATGTGTTAACGTTGACAGCACTAATTTAATTTTTTTTTTTTTTAAAAGGATTGGTTCAGTATATGTGGCACATGTAAATGTAATAGATTTATATAGCCACAGTAATTTTGGAGCTCCAAGTGGCCATTTTTAGAAAAAGGCACTAGTTAGACAAAAATAAATAAAAAATCTTGCAGGAATCTCATAAAAAAATATATATTCAGATCTTTAGATTTCTAGGTTGCTCTGGCACATATATCATTGTAAAAACATTTGCAACAACTATTTTAATTTCACCATACTTTAGCTATTGTAACTTTTTTTGTTGTTTTCTTAGATTAATTCTGAAACCTGAAAAATAAAGCTCCAAATGTCTTCTTTCAAAAAATACCACAACTGTGCACATACTCCAAAGGGTTTAGAGAAGATTTTGTGATCATGTCATTGTCATGGTTTTGGCTCAAAAGTGGGGTAGCTCCAACAGGTTAATGCCTAGCCGTATGCCTGGTGCGTCTGGCCAAAATAACTGAATGCTCACTTCCCGTCGCTTCAGCCAGGGAGGCTCGAACCCATTCCAAACCTTCTCCTCTTCCCTGGGTCACACGTCTCAGGTCCACTTTGAAGCCTTACAACGGTTCTTATAGCCTGTTGAAAAGCTGGCAGTGCCACCTTCCTAAAAGAGGATTAGGAAACTTGTTAAATGTATTGAAAAAAACTGTCATAGCGATCGTAAAAAACTGTAATTTATCTCTGTTTGTTTCAGGGTTCACTGTGCACGGTCCCTCTGGTCTTGTGGTTGCTTCTCTGGGATCTTCAGTGGTTTTGCCCTGTTATGTTGATAGACCTTTACCAGTGAAAGATCTGGAGGTGGAGTGGAGAAGAGCAGACTCAGAGACTCTGGTTCATCTGTTTCAAGATGGTGCGAGTCGATCAGAGGTACAGCAGCAGGAATATCAGGATAGAGCTCATTTCTTTACTGATCAGATTCAACATGGAAACTTCTCCCTCCGTCTGGACAATCTGAGAGCTGAAGATGAGGGTCAATACACATGTAAAGTTTACAGTCAGCAGGATTCTGGTGAGACTGAGGTTCAAATAAAAGTTGATAATGTTGGTGAGTGTGGATCACATTAGTGCCTTCCTTTTATATGATTTTACATAAAATAATTACATAATTGACATCTCACTTTGTGATATTAACATTGTTTGTTCTTTCAGAGCGTCTGCTGGTATCAGGATCGAGTCGCTCCATATCTGCGTCTGTGGGTGAGGACGTCACTCTGAACTGCTCTGTAGACTCTCACATCACACCTGAAGACATTGAAGAGGTCTCATGGAGGAAAACAGATGAAGATGTAGAGATTCTGGTTCTGTTCTACCAAAACAACAAGGCTTTTCCAGATTCATCAGGTGAACAATACAGAGACAGAGTTGAGTTCTTCACTGATGAAATCCCAAAAGGAAACTTCTCTCTCAGACTGAAGAGTGTCAGAACTGAGGACAAAGGAGTTTACATGTGTCAAGTGTTTGCTGGAGGACTTTCAGCCAATGCAACTGTAGTACTGGAGCAACTGGGTGAGTTTTAATGGATCAATAAACAATGTTTATTGTGTGTGTGTGTGTGTGTGTGTGTGTGTGTGTGTGTGTGTGTGTGTGTGTGTGTGTGTGTGGATCCCTTACAGAAAGAAAATATATTCCATATATTTATGATCAATATATTAAATGGTTGATGTATTATGTTCATTAACATTCTGAGCGGGGCATACCCATTTATGGGATTTTTATTTCTGTGCCAGATTCAAACTGTGCTTTCGCCCTATGGCTGGACTGAGCCAAAGATGGACGCGCTCAGCTCTTGTCTTATGTCATATATATCACAACTATATGCAGTGTTTTATACGGTTTTATACATGTTTAATACATTCACATAATGTTTATTTTAAGTTTTCAGACATTTAAATACACATAAGCACTAGTAAATCAATACATTTGGAGTTTGTAAATACACACTGATGTCTATGGAAGTAGCAACAACAATCTGTTCAAATATAATTTTAATCAAATCAGACACACATAGTGGAAGTAACTATAAACTTTAAAGTTTACTCTATTCTTCTCCAGTTCACCTGCCACTTACTTACATTTATTTCGGAGAAACTGATGAATTCACATTCTGTAAATACAACTGACAGGACTCAAACAACTGTGGCACAAACGGCGCCCATCTCACGCTATAGATCAAGATCATCCCAGCTAACAGACTTTTGTTATAAGAACGTTCTCCAAACGTTCAGTGTTGGTTCCGGGAATGTTAAAATGTCCAGTTTTCTTGACGTTAGAGGAACGTGTTTTAAAAGGTACACAGAAAAAACTCCAGTGTTATAAATGAACTCTCCTGTGAGTTTGTTGGTTCCAGCCTCAAGAGTGTGAAGTGTTAAAATATGAGTGTTAAATTAACACTCAAGAGTGTAAAAGTTAATGAGATAATTATGTGATTAATTGAGTGATGATTGAGGATTATTGAAGACACCTGATGTTAACAAGCAGAATCACTGAAGGAGAAAATCAATCGAATTTTAAGTCACCATTTTGGAGATCAGTGTTTACTTTAGTTGGCCAGTTGACCCTTACATTTTAAACTTTAGATTTTGTTATGCTGTAGGAACTGAGTTATAACAGACAGATGGACAAAAAAAGGTGATCAAGTGATGGTGGTCGTGTCTTAACATAATAATCATTTGACCTCATTTAGAGCCTAATCTCTGATTTAGAATAATATTATAGCATCACAGTGAACCTACATCATAAGATCCATTGACGATATACATTAATCCAAAAGATTTGTTATAAAAAATATTCTGATAAATAAATAAAAAAAATTTCTCTTAGGCTCACACAGACATCAATAATCAGTGTATGTATCTCAACAATGGTGACAAAAATAATATTCAATTATGAAATGGAAATTACTAAGACAATTCAGATCATAATTTATTCATACAGCAATGCATGATGGGAGCCAATGGATGAGTTTTGATTGGTGGTACCCAGAATGCACATGCTTTATTATTGTCACCATTGTTGAGATTCATATGCTGATTATTGATGTCAAGTGTGTTTAAATAAATAAACTGGTTCAAAGTCTTTTTTTTATCAGAACAACTATTAGTTAAAATTATTTTTGATTGTACAGAACAGCTGTAAACCATATGCTGTAGAATTAGAGAGCTGCTTTAATCAACAATGTAACCATAGATTTAGTGACTCAGGTCAAAAGATGAACATTTTCAATCCAACATCACCTGATCACATTATCTATTTGTTTATCCAGCTGTCGTAACTCATAGAGCAGCCAATCAAAATTTAAAGTTAGTGGTCTAAGGGTCAAGAGCCCAACTAAAGCAAACACTGATCTCCATAATGGTGACTTAACAATTATATTTTCTCCTTTTGGTGATTCTGCTTGTTATCATCAGGTGTCTTCAATAATGCTCATTCATCACTCAATTAATCACTTAATTATCTCATTAACTTTAATACTCTTCAGTGTTAATTTAACACTCATATTTTAACACTTTACACTCTTGAGGCTGGAGCCAAATGAACTCCAATCCATGGAGTCCAAAGTCCATTTAACACTGGAGTTTTTTCTGTGTACCTTTTAAAACACGTTCCTCTAACGTCAAGAAAACTGGACATTTTCACATTCCCCGGAACCAACACTGAACGTTTGGAGAACGTTCTTATAACAAAAGTCTGTTAGCTGGGATTTATAAAGGTTTTTAAACGACAAAAACACACTCTCTTACATGTCTTTGAGAATCAGAATATCAGATAGTTGACGGCATGGTAAGCAAGTTTGTGAATATTTTGAATAAAAAAGGAACAACATAAAACGTTTAAATACAGTAAAAGCAATACATCTGTCAAATAGTGTTATTGTGGCTGCGGTGCTTTCACGTGACAAGCATGACGCATCGCCATGGAAACAATAAGGGGAAACTTTATTGTAAAATAACGGTTGCTTAAAAAAAACCCTCACTCTGGGGGTCATTTAGAATATTTTGAACTTGCGCATGAAAGGGTGAAAGGGTTAACTTCCTGAACAAGCGCGCACCCGAGTCCGTGTTGCTTTCACATTCACGCGGCACGGTTCGGGAGCAACCGAACTCAGACCACCTCCTCCAGGTAGTCTCGGGTTCGGTACCCCAGTGCGCACCCGGGTCCGCATGACAGCGTTCACATTAGCGATTTTTCATGTGAACCGTGCCCCGTTCCGAACTAAACTGCCAGTGTGAAAGCCCCCTATGTATAATACAAACTAATCGCACATTATCGTGCACGTACCCAGATATGTTGCGTGGCTGCCCCCTATTGGGGAATGGCATACTAAACCGTAATGCACATTTATTCAAATTTAACAAACTGCTGTTGAACATTTCAAACACCAAAACAATTTCTGCTAAATTCTGTTGCTTAGCAAAACGTAACAAATTGTAAAAAGCCATACCCCAAACTTAATATCTGAAAAAAAAAAAAAAAAAAAAAAGAACGGTCATACCAAACATTGGGTCTGTCTTCGTTCAAACACCTCGAGATTGCGGTCCGTGGAGTGCCGAATCAGCTATCCAGCCTTTCCTTGGCTGTCAAAACTGCTCCGAGACAGCACAGTTATCCTACTCATCTGCCCACCTGACCCATATGCTCCACTTTGGCGATCTTGCAAAGAATATTTGGTCCCGTCACTCTTTTGCCCCGCAACGCTCTTTGATGAATTGCTCTGCATCCGTACTCGATGTGAACACCTTGTTCTTCCCTTGCCATGTGAAACGAAGTGAGGCTGGATATGCCAGCGTATATTTAACGTTGATGCTTCCCTCCGTTTCCTGGCCAGCTCTCTTGACATGTCGGGGAAAAATTAAATCCTACATCCCTCCCATTCCGTCGTTCCTTTTTCTTTGGCTGCTTGTAATAATTTCTCCCTGGCTGATGAACGCAGAAACTTAATCAAAATTATTCTTGGTGGTTGATCAGCACTGGGCCTGGGAGCAAGAGCGCGGTGCGCCCTCTCAATCTCGAATTCTCCATCCGGATCAATTCCCAGTCCCTCAGATAAGATTTTACACACGCACTTGATCAATCCACCTGCTTCCAGCCCTTCTTTCAGACTGATCATCCTTACGTTGTTGCGGCGGCTCCTGTTTTCTAAATCTTCTATACGATTCCACATAACTTCCAGTCGTTTATCATGTCGCTCACCGTCACCGACGAGCTTCGAGGTGACATCTTCCATACTGGAGATGCGGCCCTCCGCTTCGTCCAGCCTTTCTTGGATTGCACTCACTGAATTTTTAACGTCAGTGACAACCTCTTTTATTGATGACACATCCGTCCCTACTGCCTGCAGGGTACAGTTCATTTTACTTATTTCGGATAATACGTTTTCCATCTTTGAACCTTGGTCTGTAGGCTGGGTTGATGGCGACTCGTGTGTCGGCGAGGTCTGTCTGGTCGTCATGCGGCTCGTCGTTATCCCCTTAAAATACTTCGATGTTGAGGTCGACATTTGCGATCTACAGCACTTTTTCGTTCTCCAAGTATTTTATCTTACCCAAGGACACTAGTTTTGGTATAAATGTGGAGTGAATATGCTCGAATAGATTGAAAATATTGGTGGGCCTATGGAGCTACACAACTATTCTGCCATCTTCCTCAGCGGTCCCCACGTGACTCCATAGTATATATTGTTATTCAAAATATAAAAAGCAGTAATTATTTTATTAACGCTATATATTATTTAATATTTATACTACAGGGCCGTTGAATGCTTGCATCTGATTGGTTGACGAACGTTATAAGGTGTGCATTATTTTCAGGGAAACGCATGGCCAAAAAGTAGTTCCAGGCAGGTCTTGACCGCATTACAGTTCCATATCACTTCGCGTAGTTAACTGTACGGAAAATAGGATACAATTGATAACAAGAAAAAACATGCAGCCCCCTGCACTTGATCTGCAATTTTCGATGTCTAACTTCACAATCAATGGAAACATGCAGTTTAATTTTAATATATATATATATATACATATATATATATATATATATATATATATATATATATATATATATATATATATATATATATATATATATATATATATTTATATAAATCAATTGATAGTCCTGCTGCACGGCTTTTCGTAATTATTGCAGATAATATAACAAAAAAATAATTATTGATAGGCCTACTGTTAAAAGGTCACAAATTAATTAAAATGGATTAAACAAATAAATAATAATATTGACGCACATGTCTCTCTCTCTCTCTCTCTCTCTCTAATAATTGCATAAAGCCGGGGACACACTTTAAGGCCGGTTATGAATGTAATTTGATACTTATGACTGATCATGGCCAAACGCGTGTTCAGCACGCTCAGTCTGTGTTCACAGTCGGTGTTTAAAATCTGCTGCAGTCGATGGAAACAGTCAGAGAATGTGTCAGCTAGTCGTTAAGTGTTTCCCTTTTGCATATCTTCTATCAGTAGGCTAGTTCAAACCCTCCGTTATAACTCTAAAATGACGTTTTGGAATTAGCAACGGGGGCAACATCTTGAAATACATTATCGGAAAAATATTTCGAGGTGTGGTAACTAGGCTATAAGCGGAATAATTTGTCATCAATTATTCCTAATGTAACCCTGGTTAAATAAAGGAAGTTAAGTTTAATTTATTTACAATTTATTAACATCTAATTTCCCTAATGAAGGTAAAATAGTGATGTGTAAATCGATTTAAGAAAAATAGTGGGTGATTTAAGAAAAGCAGTTATTATTGGTTGATTTGCGATTGACCAATGAGAACGCTTCCGACATCACGCGCTGTGCGTGTGTGTGGACGCGCTTGTGTAACGAGAGGAAAAGAGAGTTGAGCCATAGACAGTATATAAACTGGACACAGCGACCCCATAGGTTTCAACGGAGAGCAGTGAAGTCAATTAGAAGCACTTACTTCCTGATTGCCAGGCGAACTGCGCAGGCTCAAACTGAGCTTGACGACGTAGATGTGACGTGAGCAACCTGTAGGTCTTCTAGTAGCTGTGCCGAGAGAAATCTGAATCATTCCCTTCCAAATCTCGCAGAGACGGAGAGCGTGGGTATTTGCTGTCCATGAGCTAGCAACGGGAGCAACTTTATCACTCTCTATGGGCTTCTCCCTTGACTTTATGCCTCCACGTCCTCCCGATTGCTTGCGAGCTTCTCTGCCTGTCCATACGGTAATTTTTCGACTTGTGCGACAGAGTCGCGCGGGTATGACGCAATCGTTAGCCTGTTTTTACAAAAACTGCTTCTATGGGGCCATAACGTAAGATACAAGGTAATGGAGCCTTTTATACATTTTCGTGTTTCTTTAGAAATAAACAATGGACAAACGGTGTCTTTAAACGCCTCAGATGTAAAGTTATTCGCTGTCAAAGTGACGCCAAAATGAATGGGAGTCAATGGAATGCTAACAGGGGGTCCGCTAGCCAATGGCGGCGCCCAGGTCGGCTTCAATATCTTTCGGAACACTGCCCCCCTGAGTTGAGCATAGAGGAGAGAAGACTTAAATCACTAAGAGTAATTGATAACATAAAATGTACTTCTTTTTTGAAGAAATATGATGAGATCTTTCATGTACCATGATTTATATATTTGTTTATTTTTTTTTATTTTTTTTCTCTCTGTTTCGTTCTTTCTATTATTGTCCTATGATTGTGCAAGATAAGAATTTACTTGTATAACATACACCATTTTAGACATGTTCTGATTTCTAAGAGATGCGTGTTTGCACTATTGTAAAAAAAAAAAAAAAAAGTGACAGCAGCAAAAAAAAAAAGAAAATAGAGGAGAGAAGACGTGAGTCAATCTTCGCGATAAGTTAAAAGTATATAGTTGAAAGAAAAGTAGAAAAAACGTTAATTTAATTCAATTCATACTGTGCAGTGTATGGAGAAGCTGAGTGAGTGTTGAGTTGCATTTTACTCCGAGATTATAATGAATCGTGTGGATATTCCTCGTTCACTGACGCCATTGCTGGCCATGCGGGCCTGTGAGACGCGCCTGGGTGAAAGCAAAAGACGATTATTATGGAGTTCACGGGCGCCATTATTGGTCACGTGCGCTTGTGTGAGAAAGACAAGTAGGATTGTTCTTGAGGCCAGGTTTTTTGTTTTGTTTTCTCTTTCTTTTTCTTCTTTGCATTTCTATTTTGTCCTTGATTCTACGAATGGTGATGATCTGTGATATCCTGTGAGAAATTTCAAGTTTGATGGTGAGCCACCCGAATCTATTACGGTGAAAGAATCTACTACGGTGAAAAGACAACAATTCGTAAAGAAGAGTTCAATATCCTTTCATTTCTGCTCCAGTCTTGCTTTAGCAAGACAATTTGCATGTAGAGACTATTGAGTTTTTCTTCAAGATTTAAAGACGAATACAGAGACTGATACAAAACTGATATGTGTTTTGAAAAGAGTGTTTAAGGAAAGAAAAAAAGACACCACTCCATTATTCATTATTTATTTTATTTTATTTTATTTTATTTTCTTCTGTCATTGCAATTACCTGTGTATGTTTTGGGGTAAAGGAAGAGTGCACTAGGGGAATTTTCATGTTTGAACTGTGTGTATAATTGACTGACATTGTAATTACCCTTTCTGATTTTCTTTCATTGGAAACCAAAATTACATACCAGTTCGTATTCAACCTGTGTCGTTTGTTGTTTCTCACCACAACCCGCTACCTCCTTTACGAGCTAATAAGAGTCTTCTGATGAATAATCTGCACCAACAGCAATTTAATTCATTAATTGTTAAATACTGCAACTGCAGACACCTGTTACACTTACATATTTTTCAATATATTACAACCATTTGATATATTGATCATAAATATATGGAAATATGTTTTTTTTCCTCGAGGGTGTTTTGTGTGTGTGTGTGTATATGGTTTATGAGGACAAATGTGTATAATGACTGACGTAAACACTTTATGACCCTTAGGACACTTGCGTGTGTGTGTGTGAGATACAAACAATATTTGCACAAATAAACAATATATTTTATGGTAAGGAAATTTACCCCATAACCCCTGTGTTCAGAAACTGACGTTTGTGTTTCACAGGTTTCTCTGCTTTACAAATAATGGTGTTGATTCTCTCGATCGCTGCATCTGGATCTGCACTTCTGCTCTGCTGTCTGATCTACTGCATATCACATAAAGGTACAAATATTCTTATTTGTTGTAGTTCATTTGGGAAGATTAACAGAAAGTAGAGAAGACAATAGATATAATAATGAAAAAATAGCCTAAACAGAATACTTTGGAAAGAGTTAATGGTTCAGTGAGGCTTTAAATGAGTGGATAATGGTGAAATGATCAAATATCCTGTCAGATCTTAAGGACATTGAGGTCAAACGTGCTGATGAGTTCTAAATTTTTTACATAATCATTAAACCAAAAAAAAGTATGTAACATTGTGCTATTTACTTACTACTAAATGCCTTAAAACGCTTTTAAAATATGGTACAAAATATGGTACAAACCTCACAAATTTTGGCAAAACCAGAAACTGTAGTTCATCCCTTAATCTATCCCATAAACCAGTGATTCTCATACTGGGGTACGTGAGTTGGTAGAAGGGGGTACGCGAACAAAATGCTGAGTTTTGCAGTTCATTTAATTCTACCCCACCTTAAAATAACATTAAAACTGAGTGGTAAAATGTTAGTAAATACATGACATCCTGTAATCAAATGACCTCATCTTTTGCGGTCAAAACTGACTGCATTCACACAATGTATGAGAAATTATATTTCCTGTTGAAACTCATATTTGATCTTGTGAGCAGGGCTGCAGATCATGTCGAGTGAATGTGGTTAACAAGGCTTTAAGCTTCATACAGTTGAAAGTGTATCTGTTATCTTCTGCTAATCAATGTTGCTGAATATCAGGAATTATTGAAGAATAATCAACTGCAACTCTGACTTAAATGTTGTCTCTTTAAAAACACAGCTCTGTGTGTTTGTTTCAATTTTTCGGTATTACAATATGTATACCAAAAAAACAGCCTCAAGATACTTCACATTAGAAACAAACTGTATTTTCATTTTCAGGGTTCACCGTGACATATTCTCAAGACACAGATATTCGTCTGGGATCTTCAGTGGTTTTGCGCTGTTATAGTGTTAAACCTTTACCAGTGAAGCATCTGAAGGTGGAGTGGAGGACAAAAGACACTAAGGCTCTGGTTCATCTGTATAAAGATGGTGAGAGTCGAGCAGAAGAACAGGACGAAACTTATAAGAGTAGAGCTCATTTCTTTACTGATCAGATTCAACATGGAAACTTCTCCCTCCGTCTGGACAATGTGAAAAGAGAAGATAAAGGAGAATACACATGTACAGTTTACAGCAAACAGAAGTCTGTGTTATCAACTCAGTTTACTTTGAAGAGTAAGTGAATAGATTAATAAAAGTTGATGCGGTTTTAACCATTATAAAATTGATCTTAACAGACTTTGCTGTAAAGTTCAGTCATAAAATGTCAATAAAATGAGTTTATGCAACTAAGCCTGTCAAACATGCAGTGTTTCAGCACTTAAAGCACAATTTAAACTGATGAAGTTCATCATATTGACATGTTACACTAAAGTTTCACAAATGCAAAATTACTGAATATTTCAACACTACATCTACATTGTCTTAACATAAAAAATAAAAATAAAATAAAAATGTTGCTTCAAATCAGATTTTCCTCGATCTTTTGACATATTAGAGGTCAATGTAGTTTAAGAACACCCTGTAAGTTTCAGAAATAAAAACTTCCTTGTCCAAAAACAACTTTTTATACAAATCAAGCTCTGAAAACGACTTGTTTCTGATGTTGTCACATTATGATGTAATAGTGATGAAAGACCAGCTCTGCAGAATCAGCTCAAAAACTGGGCTAGAATAAGATTGCAGTGACGAGTTCACTGTATTCATGTCTGTCTCTGCTAATGCTCATCGCTCCAACCTCTCATGAGACGAGAGTAGATTTAATATAGTGCTATAATCAACACTTTTCACGATTAGTTAATCTCCACGGCTGTATTAGTAAAACGTACTGAAAGTTTTTCACAGGTAAAACTTCACAGCAAAAGTCTCACAGACACACACCTCTTCAAACAGAGTTCAAATCAGAGGCTAAAATCAGGAAAAGGTCTTTCATTTCTAAATTAGGACAATTTTTGATGTAAAAATCATACTAACATTATAAAATAA
>JARPMJ010007070.1:20000-46327 GCA_033366665.1 Phoxinus dragarum
ACAATATTGATTTGTAAATTGAACATGATTTGAATATGTCAATGCAACTTCTTTGCAACTAATTGAATCAAAATGTTTGTATTGTGTTAGACTAATCAAATTTATTCTCATTCACTCAAAGCACAGGAAAGCAGAATCACCAAAGGAGAAAATCTAATTTTAGGAATAATAGGAACGGTGGTCTGATGGTGTTGGTTGTGTATTAACATAGCCATTATTTCACAATCATTTAACCTGAATCACTGAACTCATATAGAGTCCAATTTATTTTTATTTTTATTGATTTGATTATTTGAATTTCATTGAAGAGGCAAAACATATTATGCAGCTAAAATTAATAAAATAAACCTAACTCATAAATTGGACTCTATATGAGCTCAGTGATTCAGGTTTAATGATTGTGAAATAATGGATATGTTAATACACAATCAACACCATCAGATCACCGTTCCTATTTGTTCATCTGGCTGTTATAACTCATGTACAGCAGTCAAACAAAACAGAAAGTTTATAATTTAAGGGTGAAGAGCCCAACTAAAACACACACTCATCTCCATAATGGTGACTTAAAAATGCCATTTTCTCCTTTGGTGATTCTGCTTTCCTGTGCTTTGAGTGAATGAGAATACATTTGATAAGTCTAACACAATACAAACATGTTGATTCAATTAGTTGCAAAGAAGTTGCATTGACATATTCAAATCATGTTCAATTTACAAATCAATATTGTGTTCAAATAAAATATTCAAATCTTGATTAGATGCATAATGGGTGATACGATTAAATCATGTTCATTCAACACATTTTTTTTTTTGAGTGTAAGGTTCATAAAGTAAGGGTCAAGAGCCCAACTAAACTAAATACTGATCTTCATAATGGTGACCATTTTACATTAATTTTCTCCTTCAGTGATTCTGCTTGATATCATCAGGTGTCTTCAATAAATGCTCAATCATAACTCAATAATCACTTAATTTTCTCATTAACTTTAACACTGCTTCAGTGTTCATTTAACACTCTCTGAGTGTGGACTCATATAAACACTGAGCAGTGTTAATTTAAAACTGGGGATTTTGGTGTGTGTGTGTGTGTGTGTGTGTGCGTGTGCGTGTGCGCGTGTGCGTGTGCGTGTGCATGTGCGTGTGTGGATTTACATCGGTATTTCAGTTCATTTCTAGTTAAATTAATTTCTACCAAAATCTGAAGAGTGTCTCCCCCGAAGGGATATAAGGATTTCGAAATGTTGTGAGCCTTGAACTTTAAGGAAAATATTGTCTTTTGCCGTATTTATGTTAATTTAGGGCTTTAAATAATTACCATTATTTTATTTAAATGAGACTGATTAGAGAATATTATTATGAAATAGTTAAATTATGGATGAAAAGGTATATTGCTGATTTTTCAGTTGCTTTAGATAAAAATGTCTAAATGAATAAATGTATATGTAAACGATAATAAGTTATTTTCTATTTTCTCTCTAGATTCATTCCTCCGTCTTCATCTGTCTCTAGTCTTCTGTCCAAATATGATCATGTTCTTTGCTTTTGTCTTCTGGGGAGTTTCTGAAGGTGAGTGTTTCTGCAAACAAACTCAACATTTTACTTTCTGCAACATTCTGCATTGAAAACTGAAAAAAACATGCAATGGTCTTTTTATTATTATTATATATATCCTAATCAATTGTTAATTTACATGTATGCATTTGGCAGACGCTTTTATCCAAAGCGACTTACATTGCATTTCAAGGCACACATTCAGATTCTTATCAGTTCTTGCTTTCCCTGGGAATCGAACCCATGACTTTGGCGTTGCAAGCGCCAACTCTCTTGAGCTACAGAAAGCATGTTGTTAACAACATGTATTTATTATTTCAAGGAACTCATTGTTTCTGCTTTAAATTAATATATTGTTTAAACTAATAAATTGTTAGCTAACTGTGTGATTTGTATATGTACATTTCTGAAATACATAACTTAGACACAGTTACCTCTGATAACAATCACTCTAAATTGTAATGTAGAGTAGACAAGCATTTTCTATAAAGCTGCTTTTAAAAACTATGTATTGTGAAAAGCGCTATACAAATAAATGTGAATTGAGTTGTTTCTAACGATTACAATCAATACATCTCAAAATGACAGTACACCATATTCGTTTTTTATAGTTTTTTTTTTTTTAAATTGCGCACTAAAAGTGGTACTTGAGACTCGCTCAGTGAAACCATTCACTCATGTACCGGATCTTCAGATCAAGTCTGCAAACCTGCAAGCACATTATCTGCTTTAAAATCAGTTTGCAATTGAAAAACAAACTTTTAGCAAAACAACAGTTCTCTACATTACACACATCACTCAAAACTAACAGCTCGTTTCATTTAGAAAACAACTGCCATTTAAATGCAACAATAATTTCCCGATTACCTATGATCATGTGTGAAAACAGTTTTTTCATCCTTGCATTTTGGTTTATTTTGTAAATATGTGCCGGTAAGTAGTCACCTTTATTTCTATAGTGCTTTATATATACAGATTGTTTCGCAGCAGCTTCACAATAGTAACAAATTTAAATTCTTCTGAAAAGCAGCTCTAACAAGCCAACAGTACGGTGGCCCAGTAGTGCAAACACCACGACGAAATTTAAAAGGCATACATAAGTTCACAACACAACGAAAATAAGCCGCAACACAACGGAAATGCTCCCGACCACTAGAGGGCTCTCGGAGCGCGGTAAAGTTAGTTTTCCTGGCCATTGTTCTATAGAGTCGGCAGTCTAAAGATATCAATACCACGATTCGTTTTAACAGTATGTAACCATTGTATATCGACATAAAATATTAGAGGTAGACCGATAGTGGATTTTACCGATACCGATATTTAGGTTTGACCGTACGTGCCGATAACGATTAATCAACCGATATTTTTAAAATGGATACTGGATTAAAAAAAACATAACACTCCAAGTAAAACAGTAATGAACTGAAATGTGCTAAATGAAATACATATATAAATATGAATACATTAAAATTAGAAGTTCTACAGAATGAATTCTACAGAAAATAATTTAAACATTAAAATATTACAGGTTTCTTTAGCTATAATCTATAACATACGTACATTTCATAGGTAACACTTTGCAAGTACCATTTGTTAGCAAGGATGCATTAGCTAGCTTTTATGAACTATGCGTTATGCAATATCAGGGGCGATTCTAGGATTTACATTTTAGGGGGGCTCAGCCCCCAATGAGGGTATATTTAAAAAAAAAAAGAATAATAACACTTTAGTTTAGGGTCTAATGCTTATTACCTAGTTTCATTAACATGCATATGGCAGGGTTTTATAATCACTGAGGTCCCGAATGTGAGGTAGGCTATAGCCTGGTCCTACCAGACTCTACATTTCATTTGTACAGAGAGTCTGGCCGCTCTCCATTGACAAGCGTTAACTTGCTTGAAGGCGGGTCCTCTGTTGAAGTTTAAAACTATTGGATCTGCCCAGAGCCACTCTGGATCTGCCATAACCAATCGCTAACGTTTGGTTGTGACGTATGACGACTCAAACTAGCGCACGACCTCAACGTCATCGTTCTTATTCACTCCCTCTCTTCGCCGATTGGACCGGTAAAAAAATGTATCTGAGAAAACCCAAGAATACACCACAATCCCAGACGTAGTTCTGAAGGAAAATGAAAATTGAGCGGAAGTACGTAGGAGGGCGGAGCCAGGCTAGGCTAGTTAGGGGGGTTCGGGGGGAATTTTTTATGTCTCTGATCTACATATGTGCATTTTAATATGTTTTGAAGGCCAGAAAAATGGATAACAACAGGTTTAAAACATGTCAGTGGGCCGCTGATTATTTTTCTCTCCTCATCAGCATCACACTCTTTTTCTCTTTGTTTTTATCTTGCCCTGGCTCTTCCCCTCCAAAGGCTGAGCTTTGACTGATATAGGCTGATATGGTCAACTGATAGGTTGATTTATGAATGATTTTCTTAGGCACGTTCATTTACTGAAAGCGACTAGGAAAGCTAGGTAACTAACTTTATTAAATTAATTCACAATATGTAGGCTACACATTCATTATTGATCTTATGAAGGTCCTTGCACACTGAGTGCGAAATTCGCGTCCGAAATTTTTTCACGTTAAAAAATAAATTTGTCAATACATGCTCTCTCCTCATCTCCATCACTCTTTCTTTTTCTCTCAGTCTCCTCATCTTGCCCTGTCTCTTCCCCTCCTAAACCTGAGCTTTTTTAATTTACTGAAGGCTACAAATTGTATTATATTCATTCTCAACATGTACACATTCATTATTAATCTTGTGCCTAACATGATGAAAACAGCTTTGTTAATGTTATGGTATGTTTATTGTCCCCTTTTACAATGACAGTTAACTAATTAGGCTACATTACTTGAGTCACGTTACATAGGCCTATTTTCAATTCAAAATTGCGAAATTAGACAAAAGTTTATCAGTTTGCCTGATTATTTTTGTCATTCGTTTAACATTTATGACCTAAAAAAATTCCAAATATTAAATGTTTAGTTAATTTGCGCTCAGCAGCTTCTGTGAACATAAAGCCCGCCTACTTTGTTTCGATTGGTCATCTCAAATATTCTGACATTGACGAGCAGTGACAGACCAATGAGAGAGACACACACACACACACACACACACACACACACGCACATCCAAGGTGCAAGAGTCCTGACTGCAAGGGCATCGTCAGAGTGCAAGGTGCACCTCTGCCTTAACGGAGAGAACAACTGCTTTAAGGCGTTTCACATTGAGTAGTTTCACTTGAACAGGTCTTATGAGTTTGCGTCAAATGTTTTGTAAATGTTGTTGAAATAATACTTTGAAAATTAGTTTCATATTTTGTACACAAAGCTCTTAAAATTTTTTTAAAATAATAAAAAACAATTTCATTTCTAAAAGACAGGCCTGTAATCATCGATGAATTTCATGTCATTTTGGGAGAAAACACATCAGGCTGTTCCATTGTCGCACAATGTTGCCATATGGCAACGCACCCAAAAGTAATTGTTTGGTTTCGTTTTGATCCTGAAGCCCCGCATTAACCGGGTTGCATATGCCTGAAAAATGCTGAAATCACATCCACCTTATAGATGAATGACTAGTAATAGGTATCGCGTGTTTAGAGTAAAGACTTACCAGAGGAAATCAGCATTTCAGGAACACACGAAACAGGCGTAGAGCCTCAAACCCCTCGCAGGATAGTAGCGGAAGGAGAACCCTGTGCTGATCGGAAGTGACGCGTCTCGACAGGAAAGAAAACAGGCTCTTTATAGGGAGTAAAGGCTCTTTCAATTAACACAGATTCTATAAAATCAAAACATGGGAGAAGAGCATCCAGTCACATACTGTATATACAGTGTATTTGTGCACATGCATGTGTGTGTGACAAACTCCTGTAACTCCACTACACACTGAACAAGCAAAAGACACAAGATAGTGTTTTACATTTTACACGTGTGTGTATGTGGCTAATCTTTTGTTGTATGTGTGTAGAGTTACTACGCAAAAATTCATTTCTTGGAAGAGTTAAAATAGTTATGAATTAACTTGCTTTTGCAAGAGATGTCTGATATTTAGCACGTTGTGATTTTCTCCTTCACTGATTCTGCTTGTTAACATCAGGTGTCTTCAATAATGCTCAATCATCACTCAATTAATCACTTAATTATCTCATTAACTTTAACACTCTTCAGTGTTCATTTAACACTCGTATATTAACACTCTTGAGTGTGGAGCCAAATAAACTCCCAGGAGTCTTCATTTAACACTGGAGTTTTTGCTGTGTTTTAAGAAATGGAGCCATAGTTTCAGAAATTGTGTGTAAGCAATAAAATAAAATAAATCCTCAAAAGTGTTACAGCAGTGACTGAAGCAGAATGTGTTTCACTGTTTGCGTGAGTGTTGTGTGTGTCCTCATGTTGACAATCACACTCCCCTGAGATCTTTCAGCTGTATTTATGTTTGTTAATACAGTGGCAAGAACATGTTTGTTCAACTTTTGAAAAGATTTCTGCATTGGTGTATATAAAATGTAGTCTGAAGTCACAATTCTAGACAAGCACAATCTGATGAAACTAAAACACACAAACAGATCTCAGACTTGTATTGAAGACACACGATTGACAGGATTAGGCTGTAAAAGCCAAAAGCTCTTTAAATAAAGGCAAACAAAGCTAAATACTGAGGAGGACTTATACTTTCTGAACCTGGACTTTACACCATAAAGGCACACAAAGCCTGGTTACTGCAAATGTGTTCTTCTCAGAAAAGATCGGTTAGTGTAAACCCCGACTCAATCACAAAAGCTTTCACAGGACACATTACAAAGATGCACAAATCTAGAAATGGCTTCAACACTATTCCTTCCGACCTGGGGCCTGATGCATAAACATTGCTTATTTTAAATTTTTTATAAATCCCACATGTGTGTGGAAATTTAACACAATTCTATGCCCATTTTGTTCGTACGCAATTTTCCAAACACATATAGGGATTTATAAAAAATAAATGGGGTGGCAGTGGCTCAGTGGTTCATGTAGGTTGTCTACAAACCGGAAGGTTGGTGGTTCAATCTCCGGTTCCAACTGACCAAGTGTCGAGGTGTCCATGAGCAAGACACCTAACCTCAGCTGCTCCCTACCAGCTGGATAGTGCCTTGCATGTCTGACACAGCCGTCGGTGTGTGAATGGGTGAATGTGAGGCAAAATGTAAGTGCTTTGGTGGCCATTGGGTCTGTGAAAGCGTGCGCACCGTTCGGACACTGAGTCTAAATCGTTCGGACACTGAGTCTAGACTGTGCGCACACACTCTTTTACTGGAAAACAGAATCACACTAACTTTAGGCTAAATTGGATCAATTTGATTTATTTAAAACAATTAAAAATACTATTTGGCCAGTGGAAAAAATTACCATAACTTTTCTCTAAAAACGTATATTGATATATTTATTCTAAAACAAGGCAAGGACACTGAACGATGTTTAGTGATGTACTGTGACGGCACATTGTCCGTATCTCATATTTTCCTAATGTCTAGTTGTGTTAAACATGGTATCACATGGATGGAAATGATATGCAGATGACCTTATGCATAGTAAAACTATAGGCGTTGTAAACTCTATATGCTTATTTTGGGGAGGAGATGAATGTGCGCGCAATCTTCCGCTGACTGGGTTTTAAAAAGGGAATTTTGCATAGTCTGGCGTAATCTAGATTTTGTACACACTTTTAGGATGAAATCTACTGAAAGTTTTATACACGAGACTTCTGGATGTTCAGTCACGAAAAAAAAAAAACAGGCATGTGTCACGTTTGCCCAAAACCACCTGGATGGTCAGCAACACTTCTGAGAAAATTTTCTGTTGACCGCTGAGACAAAGGTTGAACTTTCCAGCAAATGTACAACACTGTGTTTAGAGGAAATCTGGCAAAACCTCTCAAAACCTCGTCCCAACTGTGAAACATGGTGGAGGAGCGTCATGGTTAGTGCTGGTTTGCTGTCTCAGGGTCTGGACCCCTTCAGTCATAGAAGGATCAATGAATTTAAAAGTGTATCAAGACATTTTACAGGAGAATTTCAGCACATTAGTTCATGACTTAAAGCTACACTGTGTGATTTTTACCCCCATCTAGCGGTGAAAAGGTATATGACCATCCAGTGAATATTACTTTCTGTTCCTCTCAATTCCGATTTCGTTTTAACTCCTACGGTGGCCAATGTAGTCCAAGATTAACATGGCTTCCAGTTCGACCTCGTCCATGAGTATTCCTTCAAGTGATGAGGTTACTTTAGAAAACTATTATAATTTGCAGTAATTTAATTTGTCAGTTAACATATAGGTTATGACATCTATGTAAAATGAATAATAGTTTTATGTTACACAGTGTAGCTTTAAGCTTTATTGAGGTTTGGTGATGCAACGAGACAATGAACAAATCATGGAAGTAAATCTACTGAAGAATGGCTGGAAAAGACACTGACCCTAACCTGTCTGAGATGCTGTGGCACATCTTAAAGAGGCCTGTGGTTTCAAGACCACCCAGAAATACTGATAGACTGAAGCACATTTGTCGGGAGGGAGGGAGGGATGGTCTAAAATGTGTTTCTGCTACAGAAGATCTACACGTTACTACACTCAAGGGTTCACTTACTTTCTCCACCCTGCACTGTGAATGATTTCTCTGTGTGCTCGATACGCATGTGAAAAGTCCTCACTGTGGTTAGTTTAGTCAGATTGTAATTGTGAGTTAGATTAAGATCAGACCGTATTTAATCAATGCAGAAATCCAGATATTTTCAAAGAGTTCATAAACTTGTAAATCAATAACTTGTCATGATTAATGTTTGGTGTTTCAGGATCTGTGAATGAGACGGTCTCTTGTTCTGCTCTTTATTTTCTGAGGCCTCTCTTATTGCTCTGGGCGGCTCCATATATAATATGTTCACAGGTAAGATACATTTTTATCAGTTTAGTAGAGATCAGGACATTAATCACAGATGTTTAGACTACACTAATATTTGTGTGAATGATTAAACTAAAGAAAGTTGAATAAACCTTGTTTTATTGTGTTGTTGTTTATATGATATTGTGGTTGTAATAATGTTTTCTGTTTAACAGGCAAGATTAAAAAATGGATTCTGAAATACAGTTATGTTGCAGAATATCTTGTTTTCTCAGTTGTTGCTTATTCAGGTAAACAAATACACATGTCAATCAAACATAATTAGCATAAAAACATTAAAATGCACAGTAAAAGTTGAGAAAAATTGTGGTTGTCAGAATTTATAATTATAAATCTGAATATTGTGTATCAAATCTAAAACAACAACATGACAAATCATAAGAACATTAAGCAGCTCTACATGATACATGATTTATGTGTGTATGACAGATCCAGTGTTCAGTGAATCTCTGTGTTTACAGAACTGAATCACATTTCATGATCTTATTAAATACACCCTGATCTACAGCCGATTATGAAAAAAATCTGCATTAAATGTTTACACTAAAATATCATGTTACATTCACTTCAACTCAAAAAAGTAAAATTGCAGACAAATTACCTTCAGCATGAATTTGTGTGTGTCAGCTTTAGTGTCACCCCCCCCCCACACACACCACAAACACACACGTGCGCACACACTCACACACACTTACATATACACACATACACACACACACGTACACATATACACCACACACACGTACACATATACACATACACACCTTACATTTTACATTCTCACACACACACACACACACACACACACATACACATACACACACACACACACACACACACACACACACACACACATACACACATATACACATACTTACATACACACACACACAAGTGCACTCTCGCGCACCACACTCACACTCATTCACACACTCACACATACACGCACACTCTCACACACTCTCTCACTTACACACACCTAACATATACACACACACACACAATACACACAAGCAAACAATCACATACACACACTCACATACATGCAGACACACACACACACACACACACAATTACACACACACACACCACACACATACTCACATATACACACACACACATACTCACATATACACACACACACACACACACGAACACAATACACACACTTACATATACACACACACATATACACACACTTACATTCACTCACACACCACACTCACATACACATACTTACATTCACACACACACACACACACGCACACATGTGCACTCTCTCTCACACACACACACACACACACACACACACTCATTCACACACTCATACATACACGCAACACACACTCTCACACACTCACACACACTTACATATACACACATACACACACACACGTACACATATACACACACACACGTACACATATACACATACACACTTACATTTTACATTCCACACACACACACACACATACACATACACATACACACACCACACATACATACACACATATACACATACTTACATACACCACACAAGTGCACTCTCGCGCACACACTCACCACACATACACGCACACTCTCACACTTACACACACACCTAACATATACCACACACACACACACACACAATAAACACAAGCAAACAATCACATACACACACTCACATACATGCAGACACACACACACACACACACACACAATTACACACACACACACACATACTCACATATACACACACACACACATACTCACATATACACACACACACACGAACACAATACACACACTTACATATGCACACACACATATACACACACTTACATTCACTCACACACACACACACACACACACACACACTCACATACACATACTTACATTCACACACTCATTCATACACGCAACGCACACTCTCACACACTCTCTCACTTACACACACACACCACACACTCACATATACGCACACACAATACACACAAGCAAACAATCACATACACACACTCACATACATGCACACACCTACCCAGACACATACACACACACACACACACACACACACACACACACACACCACACACACACATACACACACATACATACACGCACACACCACACCACATACACGCGCACACTCACAAAGGTCACAGGAACCTCAGATTATAACAGAGACTGTCGGTGTAAATTACAGTAAAACCAGAAGATCTACATAAAACATCAGTTTAATGACTAGAGAGTTTTGTCATTCTTCTCGCCTGTATTTATAGTTTGATTGTGTTTCTATTTGATCATATTTGTTTTTATCTCTTTCTTTCTTCCAGCTCTTTTTAATACTGCGTGGCAAAAGCTTCTGAATTATGCCGAGTTTAACAGAGTCGTGATAATAATCCTGTTTTCAATAGTGTTTCTGTGCTGCCTCTGCAAAATCATTTACCGTAAGTATTTATGTGATTTATTTCCATCAGTCGCCATAAACCAGCGAGTCACTGAGTGACGAGTAAAAGTGTGTGTGTATCAGACTCACTGAGTGACGGGTAAAAGTGTGTGTGTGTGTATCAGACTCACTGAGTGATGAGTAAAGTGTGTGTGTATCAGACTCACTGAGTGACGAGATGAAAGTGTGTGTGTATCAGACTCACTGAGTGACGAGATGAAAGTGTGTGTGTATCAGACTCACTGAGTGACGAGATGAAAGTGTGTGTGTATCAGACTCACTGAGTGACGAGATGAAAGTGTGTGTGTATCAGACTCACTGAGTGACGAGATGAAAGTGTGTGTGTATCAGACTCACTGAGTGACGAGATGAAAGTGTGTGTGTATCAGACTCACTGAGTGACGAGTAAAAGTGTGTGTGTATCAGACTCACTGAGTGACGAGATGAAAGTGTGTGTGTATCAGACTCACTGAGTGACGAGATGAAAGTGTGTGTGTATCAGACTCACTGAGTGACGAGATGAAAGTGTGTGGTGTATCAGACTCACTGAGTGACGAGATGAAAGTGGTGTGTGTATCAGACTCACTGAGTGACGAGTAAAAGTGTGTGTGTATCAGACTCACTGAGTGACGAGATGAAAGTGTGTGTGTATCAGACTCACTGAGTGACGAGATGAAAGTGTGTGTGTATCAGACTCACTGAGTGACGAGATGAAAGTGTGTGTGTATCAGACTCACTGAGTGACGAGATGAAAGTGTGTGTGTATCAGACTCACTGAGTGACGAGTAAAAGTGTGTGTGTATCAGACTCACTGAGTGACGAGATGAAAGTGTGTGTGTATCAGACTCACTGAGTGACGAGATGAAAGTGTGTGTGTATCAGACTCACTGAGTGACGAGAATACTGTATATATAAATATTCAGATCTGATGTCGTAGTTTAGAGTTTCAGTAGAAATAATAAAATCTGTTCATTAGATTTCCTTATAGTTTTTATTAGAAACATGAAGGGGTTTTGAAGTTTATTTAATGACTTCATTGCTGTTATTGATAAAATATGATTTGTATTAAACTCTCTCAGTCACATGATGATTGGTTCAGTTATTCTGCTTTTGATGTTGATTTTATTGTTTGTTGTTGTAAATTGTGTCATTAAAATGATTCAAAACTGAATCAACAGATCTTAATAAGTGAAAATGTTTCTCCTGTAGTTTTAGTTACAGAGATTGGAAAGAAAACTGGACGGATAATAAAGATATTTGATCTTGTGTCTGACATGATCATTGAAATTCTGCCCACTTTACAATTCATAATCATGTCTACACGTTTGGATCTTCTGGAGCAGGTGATTAATATTCATATTCATAATCATAATGATTTGAGTTCATCTGGGTTCATATTATTGATAGTTCAACATGTTCATTCTTCTCCAACTTTTTAAACACTGATTATTCACTGAAACTGATGTTCATTATGATTTACTGTAATCTTACATGTGTTGATGTCTTTAATATACAAGACATTAATAAACATTAATATAATTTCTCTCCTGTTTTTAGGATTCATCATTGTTGTCATTTTACCAGTGTTTATGATGATGACAAATGACACATGGTTTGACAGATGCTATAATAGACTCGACTGTGAGTATGATGAATCTGATCTCTGTTTAACTGCATTAATATCTCAGTTATACTTCTGATCATCAGCGATGAGAGAAACACGTTTGTGGATCTGAACTAATTCACTGAAACAAACGAACGTGTTTTATCTCAGATTCCTGTAATCAGTGACACTAAATCATCTTACTTCATCACTTGTTTTACACATATAATATTTCTAAGACAATATAATAAATGTTTCATAGGATGCATTTACAGCATGAGTTATGAGTTATGTTCATACGTGAATCTGTTTGTGATCTGCAGTCGGGTGGTTGATGATGTCAGAGCACATCCGGTTCTAGTTTAGTGTCAGACAGTATATAACTTTAGTGCAGTGGTTCCCAAACTGGGGGTGTGGAGTTATTATAAGAAGCAGCAAGGCAAATTAATAGTGTCAAAGAATATAGAAAGACTTCTGAATAAACTGATCACTGATTGGTTAAGTCATTGCGTCACTGCAGCTGCCGTTCCCATAGAAACCTGAGACTCGTGCTTAGGACTGCACATGCGCATTGGCCCGTCTAGCCTAATAAAAATGCTTTTTTAACGATCCCACTGTCAAATTATTGCTTATTATGCGGCTACTTGCCACATAATTACATAATTGAACACATAATATGAATTTCATCATAATTTATGACCTCATGAGGACTCGCAATACCCGCTCGAGCTGTTATCTGTTATCTAGCGTAGTTGTCAAGGAATAAGAATTCATTTTGACGGAAGTGAATCAATCAAAACTAACTTTAGCTGGAAAATAACATTATTCAAGAACCGCTATAAAGCCAAAACAATCTCTGTTACCTTAAATTATACATTTATCTCTGTAAAGCAGCTTTGAAACAATCTACATTGTTAAAAGCGCTATATAAATGAAGATGACTTGACTTGAATAACACCACTAGATGGCGCGATTGATGAATCAGAAATTAGATTTGCAGTAACCGTTAGCCGAGTAAAATCATGAATGAATGACGAGTAGTAGTAGACTAGCTCTGCTCTAAACATGGACGAGTTTTTGAAAAGTCAGCAAAAGACATTTAAACGTAAAGCAGAAGATGAATCCTCTTCAAACGACACAACTATAACAAAGAGAAGATAATATGCTGAGGCGTATCTCGCTCGTGGATTCAACAGTACAACGGTGGGCGATGAAGAGAAGTGTGTTGTGTGCCTCAATGTTAGCGTCTGACAGTATGAAGCCAAACAAGTTCAGAGAGACGGCACAAACGGCACTTAGAGACGTCGCATCACGGACACAAAGACAAGCTGATGTTGTTCAACAACAAGATAACAGAGTGACTTCACTAAAGCAGCATCTGTGCCTTCACATGCCCAACCCGCCCACAGAGATATATCCGCAGAGTAGCAGTGTAAGAAGCCGCACACTGAGGATTTAATACTTCCTCCTGCTGTTGATACGGACTCAATGATTGATGATGCAACAGCCAGTAAACTATAAAGGCATTACTCATGACATGTCAAAGATATAGAGGAGCAGCTGCAGACGGATGAAGCAACTGACCGTAACAAAGACTGTTTATTGATAAACTACGTCAGATTCATTGATGCCGATGATTTGAGGGAGGATTTGCTTTTCTGCAAACTTGAGACTAAGAGAGTCACTGCGGACGAACTGCTCAGAAGCATCGACACTTCAAGAGGCTGATGTGAACTGAGGACTGTGTGGATCTGCACAGATGGAGCTCAGGCTGGTGAACGAGGAGGTCTGGTGGTCTGATGAGTCCCGAGCTGAACGGTGTGATGGCGGATATCATCGCTACATCAAAACAAGACCGGCCAAAGTGAGGAAATAGGATCTGGTCACACAGCAGTTTTGTTCACAGTGAGTCCCGTTGGCTGTCACGTGGCAAAGTTTTATCCAGGGAATTTGAATTGCGGGATGAGATCAGAATCCTCTTGGAGGAAGAGGAACATGAACTTGCCAATAAGTTTAATAATACCCGTCCTCAGCTGGCCGATAAAATCACATCATTCATCAGAAAACTGGAGATGTGGAGCAGAGTGATATAGACTCATGTGAGAGCTTGACATCATTAATAGAGGTCAACAAACTGCAGAACACTGTGATCTCGTGCATGACAACTCGTACCTCTGCCCTACAAAATCATTTCCAGAGGTCTTTCCAGAGGTCTTTCCAGAGGTCTTTCCAGAGGTCTTTCCAGAGGTCTATCCAGAGGTCTTTCCAGAGGTCTTTCCAGAGGTCTTTCCAGAGGTCCATCCAGAGGTCTTTCCAGAGGTCTTTCCAGAGGTCTTTCCAGAGGTCTATCCAGAGGTCTTTCCAGAGATCTTTCGGGTCTTTCCAGAGGTCTTTCCAGAGGTCTTTCCAGAGGTCTTTCGGGTCTTTCCAGAGGTCTTTCCAGAGGTCTTTCCAGAGGGTCTTTCCAGAGGTCTTTCCAGAGGTCTTTCCAGAGGTCTTTCCAGAGGTCTTTCGGGTCTTTCCAGAGGTCTTTCCAGAGGTCTTTCGGGTCTTTCCAGAGGTCTTTCCAGAGGTCTTTCCAGAGGTCTTTCCAGAGGTCTTTCCAGAGGTCTATCCAGAGGTCTTTCCAGAGGTCTTTCCAGAGGTCTTTCCAGAGGTCTTTCCAGAGGTCTTTCCAGAGGTCTATCCAGAGGTCTTTCCAGAGGTCTTTCCAGAGGTCTTTCCAGAGGTCTTTCCAGAGGTCTATCCAGAGGTCTTTCCAGAGGTTTTTCCAGAGGTCTTTCGGGTCTTTCACAGAGGTCTTTCCAGAGGTCTTTCGGGTCTTTCCAGAGGTCTTTCCCAGTGCAAGATCCTGCCAAATATGACTGGATTCGAGACCCTTCAGTGCAACACCGCCTGCTGACTCCAGCACCGCAGAACAGGGACAGTGCATTGATGTCACTCTGGCTCTGATTCAACAATCAGGCTTCAGTTTAAGTCCAGGGCACTGGCTGCAGTTTGGATTGGGGTGGAAGAGGACCACGCACTGCTAGAGCCCTGGCAATACTCCTTCCTTTTGCCACATCCCACCTCTGTGAGATCGGGTTTTCTGCAGATCGAAGCTGGACGTTGAAAATGAGAGTGGCAGTCTCACAGCTGCACCCCCGTTTTGAGAGGATCTGCAGCACAAAGCAATTTTAAAAAATTCTAAATATTTTACTCTGCAAAAGGGGGGCCCGGCAGAAAATGTTTGGGAGCCACTGGTATAGGTGGATGTTAGGGTGTTGCTATGCAGTTGCTAGGGTATTCTAGGTGGTCGTTATGCAGTTACTATGGTACTCTGAGTGGTTGCTAAGGTGATGATAAGGTATTCTGAGTGGTTTATATGGTGTTGCTAATGCAGTTGCTAATGTATTCTGGGTGGTTGTTATGCAGTTGCTAAGGTACTCTGAGTGGTTGCTAGGGTGATGATAAGGTATTCTGAGTGGTTTATAGGGTGTTGCTATGCAGTTGCTAAGGTACTCTGGGTGATTGTTATGCAGTTGCTAAGGTACAATGAGTGGTTGCTAGGGTGATGATAAGGTATTCTGAGTGGTTTATATGGTGTTGCTATGCAGTTGCTAAGGTATTCTGGGTGGTTGTTATGCATTTGCTAAGGTACTCTTAGTGGTTGCTAGGGCGATGATAAGGTATTCTGAGTGGTTTATAGGGTGTTGCTGAGTGGTTGCTAGGGTGATGATATGGTATTCTGAGTGGTTTATAGGGTGTTGCTATGCAGTTGCTAAGGTATTCTGAGTGGCTGCTAGGGTGTTGCTATGTGGTTTCTGGGGTACTCAGGGTGGTTGCTAGGGTGCTGCTATGTGGTTGCTAGGGTACTCAGGTTGTTGCTAGGATGTTGCATTGTGGTTGCTAGTACATATTACTGCATTGCTAGCATGTTTCAGATAAATAGATAGATAGATAGATAGATAGATAGATAGATAGATAGATAGATAGATAGATAGATACCCAGATAGCAGACCGATGTCGATTCAACGTTGATTTTTAGTTGTAAAGGTTAGTATCAATCATCAATCAAATTCAACGTTGAATCAACTTCAGAACGTTATTACACCGAAAATAAAACATCGATTCAACATTGAAATGCGGTTGAATGACGTTGATTCAACGTTAATTCGATGAGCAAAACGATGTTGTTTCAATGTCACGAGAAACGTTGTTTCCACATTGATTCGATGTCAGTTTGCTATCTGGGTAGATAGATAGATAGATAGATAGATAGATAGGAAGCTTAGTTGAGTCTAATGGGCTTCTGGCAGTTTAAATTTGAATTTTGACAGTTGGAGTTTGAACAGTTTTGGCTCATATGGGATAATTCAGAATTTTGATTGTCATTTTTAGGAAAACCGTAAGTATGATCAGACAGACACACACACACACACACACACGCACATGCACACGCACGTACACACACACACACACACACACACACACACACACACACACACACACACACACACACACACACACACACACACACGTGCACATATACACACTCATTCTCACACACACACACGTGCACACATACACACTCATTCACACACACACACACACACACACCACACACACACACACACACACATACACACAAAAAAACACACACTTGCTCACACACTCACACTCACACACACACACACACACGTGCACATATACACACTCATTCACACACACACACACACACACACTTGCACACGCACTCACACACACTCACACACACACACACACACACACAAACCAAACACACACTTGCTCACACACTCACACACACACACACACACACACTTGCACACACTCACACACACACACACACGTGCACATATACACACTCATTCACACACACACACACACACACACACACTTGCACACGCACTCACACACACTCACACACACACACACACACACACGCACGCACATACACACACACATACACACACTTTGCACACACATATACACACACTCGCACACACACAATCACACTAGCACACGCATACACGCACACGCATACACACACTCACACACACACACACAGGAACGCACGCACACACACATAAACACGCGCACACACACATACACACACATGAACACTCACACACACACTAACACACACACACACACACACAAACAAACACACACTTGCTCACACACTCACACACACACACACACACTTGCACACACTCACACACACACACACACGTGCACATATACACACTCATTCACACACACACACACACACACACACTTGCACACGCACTCACACACACTCACACACACACACACACGCACGCACATACACACACACACTTTGCACACACATATACACACACTCGCACACACACACACACACACAATCACACTAGCACACGCATACACGCACACGCATACACACACTCACACACACACACACAGGAACGCACGCACACACACATAAACACGCGCACACACACATACACACACATGAACACTCACACACACACTAACACACACACACACACACACACACACACAGGAACGCACGCACACACACAAACACGCGCACACACACATACACACACATGAACACTCACACACACACAAACACACACTTGCACACACATACACACACTCACACACACTTGCACACGCAGTTTAAATTAGAATTTTGACAGTTGGAGTTTGAACAGTTTTGGCTCATAATAATTCAGAATTTTGATTGTCATTTTTAAGAAAACCGTAAGTATGATCAGACAGACAGACACACAAACACACACACACACACGTCTGATCATGAACACACTCTCACACTCTCGTCTTTTACAGGTTCACACACACACACACACACACACACACGTCTGATCATGAACACACTCTCACACTGTCGTCTTTTACAGGTTCACACACACACACACACGTCTGATCATGAACACACTCTCACACTGTCGTCTTTTACAGGTTCACACACACACACACACGTCTGATCATGAACACACTCTCACACTGTCGTGTTTTACAGGTTCACACACACACACACACACACACGTCTGATCATGAACACACTCTCACACTCTCGTCTTTTACAGGTTCACACACACACACACACACACACACACGTCTGATCATGAACACACTCTCACACTCTCGTCTTTTACAGGTTCACACACACACACACACACACACACGTCTGATCGTGAACACACTCTCACACTCTCGTCTTTTACAGGTTCACACACACACACACACACACACACACACACACACACGTCTGATCATGAACACACTCTCACATTCTCGTCTTTTACAGGTTCACACACACACACACACACACACGTCTGATCATGAACACACTCTCACACCCTTGTCTTTTACAGGTTCACACACACACACACACACACACGTCTGATCATGAACACACTCTCACACTGTCGTGTTTTATAGGTTCACACACACACACACACGTCTGATCATGAACACACTCTCGTCTTTTACAGGTTCACACACACACACACACACACACACACACACACACACGTCTGATCGTGAACACACTCTCACACTGTCGTCTTTTACAGGTTCACACACACACACACACGTCTGATCATGAACACACTCTCACACTCTCGTCTTTTACAGGTTCACACACAACACACACGTCTGATCATGAACACACTCTCACACTCTCGTCTTTTACAGGTTCACACACACACACACACGTCTGATAATGAACACACTCTCACACTCTCGTCTTTTACAGGTTCACACACACACACACACACACACACACACACGTCTGATCATGAACACACTCTCACACTCTCGTCTTTTACAGGTTCACACACACACACACACACGTCTGATCATGAACACACTCTCACACTCTCGTCTTTTACAGGTTCACACACACACACACACACGTCTGATCATGAACACACTCTCACACTCTCGTCTTTTACAGGTTCACACACACACACACACACACACACACACGTCTGATCATGAACACACTCTCACACTCTCGTCTTTTACAGGTTCACACACACACACACACACGTCTGATCATGAACACACTCTCACACTCTCGTCTTTTACAGGTTCACACACACACACACACACGTCTGATCATGAACACACTCTCACACTCTCGTCTTTTACAGGTTCACACACACACACACACGTTCTGATCATGAACACACTCTCACACTCTCGTCTTTTACAGGTTCACACACACACACACACACACACACACACGTCTGATCATGAACACACTCTCACACTCTCGTCTTTTACATGTTCACACACACACACACACACACACACACACACACACACATGTCTGATCATGAACACACTCTCACACTCTCGTCTTTTACAGGTTCACACACACACACACACACGTCTGATCATGAACACACTCTCACACTCTCGTCTTTTACAGGTTCACACACACACACACACACACACGTCTGATCATGAACACACTCTCACACTCTCGTCTTTTACAGGTTCACACACACACACACACACACACACGTCTGATCATGAACACACTCTCACACTCTCGTCTTTTACAGGTTCACACACACACACGTCTGATCATGAACACACTCTCACACTCTCGTCTTTTACAGGTTCACACACACACACACACGTCTGATCATGAACACACTCTCACACTCTCGTCTTTTACAGGTTCACACACACACACACACACACGTCTGATCATGAACACACTCTCACACTCTCGTCTTTTACAGGTTCACACACACACACACACACACGTCTGATCATGAACACACTCTCACACTCTCGTCTTTTACAGGTACACACACACACACACACACACACACACACACACACGTCTGATCATGAACACACTCTCACACTCTCGTCTTTTACAGGTTTCACACACACACACGTCTGATCATGAACACACTCTCACACTATCGTCTTTTACAGGTTCACACACACACACACACACACACACACGTCTGATCATGAACACACTCTCACACTCTCGTCTTTTTACAGGTTCACACACACACACACACGTCTGATCATGAACAACACTCTCACACTCTCGTCTTTTACAGGTTCACACACACACACACACACACGTCTGATCATGAACACACTCTCACACTCTCGTCTTTTACAGGTTTCACACACACACACACACACGTCTGATCATGACACACTCTCACACTCTCGTCTTTTACAGGTTCACACACACACACACACACACGTCTGATCATGAACACACTCTCACACTCTCGTCTTTTACAGGTTCACACACACACACACACACACACACACACACACACACGTCTGATAATGAAACACACTCTCACACTCTCGTCTTTTACAGGTTCAAACACACACACACACACGTCTGATCATGAACACACTCTCACACTCTCGTCTTTTACAGGTTCACACACACACACACACACACGTCTGATCATGAACACACTCTCACACTCTCGTCTTTTACAGGTACACACACACACACACACACACACACACACACACACGTCTGATCATGAACACACTCTCACACTCTCGTCTTTTACAGGTTCACACACACACACGTCTGATCATGAACACACTCTCACACTATCGTCTTTTACAGGTTCACACACACACACACACACACACACACGTCTGATCATGAACACACTCTCACACTCTCGTCTTTTACAGGTTCACACACACACACACGTCTGATCATGAACACACTCTCACACTCTCGTCTTTTACAGGTTCACACACACACACACACACACGTCTGATCATGAACACACTCTCACACTCTCGTCTTTTACAGGTTCACACACACACACACACACACGTCTGATCATGAACACACTCTCACACTCTCGTCCTTTTACAGGTTCACACACACACACACACACACGTCTGATCATGAACACACTCTCACACTCTCGTCTTTTACAGGTTCACACACACACACACACACAACACACACACACACACACACGTCTGATAATGAACACACTCTCACACTCTCGTCTTTTACAGGTTCACACACACACACACACACGTCTGATCATGAACACTCTCACACTCTCGTCTTTTACAGGTTCACACACACACACACACACACGTCTGATCATGAACACACTCTCACACTCTCGTCTTTTACAGGTTCACACACACACACACACTCGTCTGATCATGAACACACTCTCACACTCTCGTCTTTTTACAGGTTCACACCACACACACACACACACGTCTGATCATGAACACACTCTCACACTCTCGTCTTTTACAGGTCACACACACACACACACACACAACACACACACACACACGTCTGATAATGAACACACTCTCACACTCTCGTCTTTTACAGGTTCACACACACACACACACACGTCTGATCATGAACACTCTCACACTCTCGTCTTTTACAGGTTCACACACACACACACACACACGTACTGATCATGAACACACTCTCACACTCTCGTCTTTTACAGGTTCATATTCAGTCATAAGAACAGTGATGATAATCTTCATATTAGTGGTGAATGCAGTGATGATGGGTCTTTACATAATGACACTGGAGAAAACAACAGGTATGATAATAGTTTAATATGTTTGGATTTACAACGCATCATTGATCAAGCAAATATAAGTATATTTTACAAAGTGTTTTCATGCTAAAGTTCATGAGCTTGTCATTAAATGTCGGAGTCGTGGCACAGAGAGATGGTCACATGATCTCTCTTTGTTTATTTGATCATGTTCAGATCCTATCGGATGGGCCTGTGTGCTGGTGTTCCTGCAGATACTCTGGACATTTATCAAGTTTACAGAAGGCTATTATATCTCTTTTTCTCGAGGTACAGTATTGATCATCTTTCATCCTCTTCTCTGTTTGATGTTTTTCTACTTCAGTTTTGGTTCATGTAATGAAATACTTGAGTAGTTGATGATATTAAACAATGCAGGGCCAGTAATATTAAGCTTGTGTGTTTAGAAGAGACACATTTTGAAGAAAAAAAAATATCCTTAATGTCCTTAATTCAGTTTTAATTATTATAAATCTGATTCCTGATGGAAGCGGCGGACAGACGCTGTGGAGACGATCATCAGTTATATTGATTATTAATTGATCTTATTAATTAACAGTAATTAATGAATTAAAAAGCAGATTAATACATCATGATAACATATGAATAACTGATCAATACAATGGTTTAAGAAGATGTTTCTCAGATGAGCTGAAGAATGAAGGACTGAAATCAATCATAAATCACACAGATTAAATACAGTTATGAGAAAGTAAATAATATAATCAAGCAAACAAAGACTCATAAATCATTTTAAATGTGTATATTAATGTTCAGTTTTTCTGATATCTATGATTTTCAACTAGATATTCTCTAATTATATTTTTCTAATAATTAAATGGTAATTAATTAAACTAAAACATGTTTCTATAAACATTGAGTATGTCCCTGAAGGTAAACTGATAATAATCTGCATTGGTTTGATCTTCATATTAAATATTTTATATATTGCATTGCAGATTTCCACCGTTACACACTCCTGTATGTGTGCGGATCAGTGTGTGTTGTTGTGCTGACCTCCGCTGCACTGATCGCTGAACTCATCCTGAAAACTGGTGAGTGAACACAACACCTGCAGGAAATAAAGATCATGATAACGTTTAAACGTGTATTAATGAGAATCTTTTTCATCTTGAGTGACTGAAATACTCTGAAGTCTCACATCGAGGCAGAAATCATCTGGAGAAATTATATAAAATATAGATTGATTTCATTTCTCCCAAACAGTGATGATGATATTCTGGTATTTTTCAGTGAATGGTGATCGTACGGCTGGAGATCTGAGATTCATCGTCTTTCCGGTTGAATGTTTATTTGCCATGTCTCTGCTGATTACAGCAATACTTCCATCCCGTGAGTATAAAACCAAAATAGTTTCTATTACAAAACCAGTTTTTCTCACGTCTCACAATCATTTGTCTTTCTTCAGAACAAACACAATTCATCACAAATAAACAATCAATCCTTTAATTTCCTGAAGTCTGATCCACTCACAGATTTAACACACAGATTGTGTTGTGTTGTGTTTTGTTGTGTGTCTGTTTGTGTTGTGTTGTGTTTTGTTGTGTGGTCTGTTTGTGTTGTGTTGTGTTTTGTTGTGTGTCTGTTTGTGTTGTGTTGTGTTTTGTTGTGTGTCTGTTTGTGTTGTGTTGTGTTGTGTGTCTGTTTGTGTTGATCTGCTGCTGTTTGATTGACAGTGAGTGTGTTTTAACATCTGAGAGACTCAAACACACTCATCATAGGTGCATCCCCTTATATTAATAATTTTTCCCAAATATGAAATGATCAATATTTTAAATGGTTAAACAGTATATTTGAATATTTACAGAATAATATATTGTGTTAATATATTACAATATATTGAATAATACATTAGGAATTGCCGCTTGTCATATATTGCAAAATATGTGACAATATATTTACTAATATATCATAATGTATATTCAGTAATACACTTCATAATATAATAGATGTGATCAGATATGGTGCTACATGTAAAATATTGCAGATAATATTCACTCATGCAGTATAAACTCACATATATAGATAAGTATATAATGTAATGTATTTATTATATTTTTAAATTGTTTACATTATAAATGTTTCATATTTTCAAGCTAGTTAATAAGAGCATGCACAAGCACACACTGTGTGTGTGTGTTGTGTGTGTGTGTGTGTGTGTGTGTGTGTGTGTGTGTGTGTGTGTGTGCGTGGTGCGTGCTTGCTGTGTGTGTGTGTGGTGTGTGTGTGTGTGTATGTGTGTGTGTGTGTGTGTGAGAACATACATTCACATTTATATAGGGAACATGTGTAATATATCATTACAGCCTTGCCGCCGTCGGTGTATGAATGGGTGAATGTGAGGCAACATGTAAAGCGCTTTTGGTCTGTGAAAGCACTATTATATATATAAATGCAGTCCATTTACAATTTATAGGATAAAACTTTGTGATTATTAAATGTAATGCTATTTTTGTCTTCATTTATAAATATTTAATATGTATTAATATAAAGCTATAGATGGTCAATGCATATATTGCAGTATATTGAAAAATATAAGCGCTAGTTTCCCATTTATGGAAATGTATTATGTAATATATCGCATTATATTTTGCTGTATATTCCCATATATTTTTGTTCCGTAAGGGTCTGGACACATTCATCTTAGACTCCTATAATAATCTAATAATAATCTGCCTTTTACTCTCTCTTAACACTTAAAATCCCCCTAGAGCCGCAAACATCCTCAAAATCGCCTTGACATACTAGAAATCAAGCGTCTGCTGAGTTTCACACAGCTCACAGTGAACAGCACTAGATGACATCACTTCCTCACAGACACAAGATCATCACATGACCTGTGAGACGCGGCCGAGTGTGTAGAGCACGTTCTGTAATAAACACACGAGTGAAGATTATTCAGATCTCTGCACTCGTCACCATTATTGTCCCACACAGCAACATAGTGTCCCCCCAGATGTCTGGGGTGGCGTGTGTGTGTGTGCGTGTGTCTGGTGTGTGTTGAATCCTCATGTACCGGATCATGGCTGACACTATGTTGCTGTCTGGGGTGGCGTGTGTGTGTGTGCGTGTGTCTGGTGTGTGTTGAATCCTCATGTACCGGATCATGGCTGACACTATGTTGCTGTCTGGGGTGGCGTGTGTGTGTGTGCGTGTGTGTGTGTCTGGTGTGTGTTGAATCCTCATGTACCGGATCATGGCTGACACTATGTTGCTGTCTGGGGTGGCGTGTGTGTGTGTGTGTGTGTGTCTGGTGTGTGTTGAATCCACATGTACCGGATCATGGCTGACACTATGTTGCTGTCTGGGGTGGCGTGTGTGTGTGTTGCGTGTGTGTGTGTGGTGTGTGTGTGTCTGGTGTGTGTTGAATCCTCATGTACCGGATCATGGCTGACACTATGTTGCTGTCTGGGGTGGCGTGTGTGTGTGTCTGGTGTGTGTTGAATCCTCATGTACCGGATCATGGCTGACACTATGTTGCTGTCTGGGGTGGCGTGTGTGTGTGTGCGTGTGTGTGTGTGTGTGTGTCTGGTGTGTGTTGAATCCTCATGTACCGGATCATGGCTGACACTATGTTGCTGTCTGGGGTGGCGTGTGTGTGTGTGCGTGTGTGTGTGTGTGTGTGCGTGTGTCTGGTGTGTGTTGAATCCTCATGTACCGGATCATGGCTGACACTATGTTGCTGTCTGGGGTGGCGTGTGTGTGTGTGCGTGTGTCTGGTGTGTGTTGAATCCTCATGTACCGGATCATGGCTGACACTATGTTGCTGTCTGGGGTGGCGTGTGTGTGTGTGTGTGGTGTGTGTCTGGTGTGTGTTGAATCCTCATGTACCGGATCATGGCTGACACTATGTTGCTGTCTGGGGTGGCGTGTGTGTGTGTCTGGTGTGTGTTGAATCCTCATGTACCGGATCATGGCTGACACTATGTTGCTGTCTGGGGTGGCGTGTGTGTGTGTGCGTGTGTGTGTGTGTGTGTGTCTGGTGTGTGTTGAATCCTCATGTACCGGATCATGGCTGACACTATGTTGCTGTCTGGGGTGGCGTGTGTGTGTGTGCGTGTGTGTGTGTCTGGTGTGTGTTGAATCCTCATGTACCGGATCATGGCCGACACTATGTTGCTGTCTGGGGTGGCGTGTGTGTGTGTGCGTGTGTGTGTCT